>JAUESH010000036.1:2412944-2425495 GCA_032275165.1 Synergus magnus
CGAATTTTAAGGAATTTTGAAGTTCCTTGTGGAATTTTTAATAATTTTAAAAAGCTTGTAAGAATTTTAAGAAATTTGGATTTTTAAAGTGATTTTAAGGGATTTTAATATTCCTCATGGAATTTTAAAGGTTTTTATGAGATTTTTATGATTTGTAATAGATTTTGTGAAATTGTAAAGGATTTCATGGAATTTTAATAAATTTTAAAGAATTTATGAGACTATGGGATTTTAAATATTATAATGGAATTTTAAGGAATTTAAAGATGTTTCTCAGAATTTCAAGAGATTGCAGCGAATTTTAAGGAACTTGAATAGGTTTCCAATAATTTTAAGAGATTTTGACGCATTTTAAAGGATTTTAAAATTCCTCGTGGAGTTTAAAAATATTTCAAGAGATTTTTAAAAGATTTTGAAGCTTTTCATGGAATTTAAAGGATTTTAAATTATTATTTTGAGGAATTTTAAAAGAATTCGTTAAACTTTAAGTACGAATTTCATGGAATATTAAAAAATTTGTTGAAGGGATTTCGTGGAATTTTAAGACATTTCTAGGAATTTCAAGAAATTTCAAAGAGTTTTAAGAGATTTCCAAGGTTCTGAATTTGAGAGATTTTTACGAATTTTAAGTGATTTTAAAGTGTGTCGTGAAATTTTAAAGGATTTTAAGAGATTTCTAATAGATTCCGTAGAATTTTAGGGGATTTAAAAAGATTTCATTGAGTTTCAAAATAATTGAAGTGATATTATGCGAAATTTTTAAAAAATTTCAATAGCATTATTATTAAAAATTTATTCGCATTTTGAATACATTTCTGTCAGGGAAATTTGTCTGAAAGTCAGGGAAAAGTCAGGGAAATTGAAAAATTGAATCTTGTGACCACCCTGTGATTTTTATTTATCTCTGTTGTTGTAAAATACTGTAAATACTAATTTGAAAATACTTTCAGTTAAAAAATCTAAAATATGCTCTCCTTTTTTGTTTCAGGTGAGTTTCACTCTTCTACTTTACTTCTCTAAGGAATAAAGAACTTTTCGGTTGGATGAAAAACTGTAAGTAAAAACCTAAGCTTTCAAAGTTGTGTCATTTAAAAAAAAAAGCTGCAAAACATTCAATGTCCCATAACTCCGTTGTTTTTGAGAATTTTTCAAAAACATTTGGTGGGACTTTTATCCACTATCAAAGGACTGAACACATCAAATTGCAGTTAATTCCCATATTCCGCCATAAAAATTCCTATGATCTTATCTGTTGAGATGGATTCCACCTGAAGTGAAAAAATAAGATCTAAAAAAATAAATTAATTTGAAACATTTTTTCGTTGCGTAAATCGGATTGGTAAATTCTAACTGGTCGAAGACAAGCTTCTTGGAGATCGTTCATTAAACCGAAGTGGATTAAGATCCACGGACCGTGTACTCTCGCTTAATTCATCCTAGAGGGCGACGATGCGGCAGGTGGTATTTGCACGTCGTGTGCATGTTTACTTTCCACCCCTGCACTCGCCCTTGCACGTGCTTCGAATAGTTCTCCTTTCGACGTTGGAGCATACGACGAGGCTAGTCTCGAATCTAATTTATTTCCTGGGAAATTCGACGTTCTCAATGAGTTTCTAGAGGTCTCATTGCAGACCTTCCCTTCAACTTTTTCTGTGTTTCTTTCCTGCAAAAAACACAACCCTAGGGGAAAAGATCAACGATTGTTTCGGATAACTATCTTGCTTTTATTCATTTTTACCTTCATTAAACTTATTATTCTTGAATTTACTCATTTTTAACACAATTAACTCTAGCATACCTCTAGGATGGCGAACTAGCTAGGGTTAATTGAATTATCTTAATTTTGACATAACATCCTCCAACCATTTCCACATTACATGAATATTATTTAACTTTAATGTTATACTGAATTCGGTGGATGTTTCAAGGGATTCCAAATGTCAGTTATGCATTTCAAATTCCGAGTTCGAATTCTCTGTTATAATTTACATCTACAAAACTGTTCAGTCTCGCAGTCTGGACTCTACCGAAACTGTGGACTTTGCAGGAAACAGTGTTAGATAATAATCATGTAAATTATGTGTTTCAATTCCAGATTCGTGTAGAATAAAATTTGGAAGTTCTATTTACATGCAGAAACAGAATTTGTTTAAAACTTCTATAATTTGTTTCTGCAATTTCAAATTCGGGTTTTGGTATTTGGGTCGAATACTTCAGTGCCTAATTAACAGGGTCCAAAATGTATGTAGGTCATCTTCAGGGTAGCATAGTTTAGATTGCAGCATCAAGCATTGATGAAAAATCTGTTTTTCCTATTCGAGATTAGATTTAACTATCCGGAACAATTGTTATTTCCTAGATATTGAAAATATTTTTGACTTTCCTGATTCAATTGTTCTTCAATAGTCGACTATACAGTATCCGCGCTTGCGTCAGTTGATGCTCGACGACAATTTCACCGGTCGATCAATGTTCACGAGTGTGTACCAACCAGCGGAGATGCTCGATGCGAATCGAGTCGAAGAGACGTTGGACCATGTCATTCGATCCAACGGCGTATTAAAACAGACACGAAATCCCTACTGACGAGAATACACGAACGGTTCTGTCTGGTTCTGTTCAGTGGAAGCCACTATCTCGAATCTCCTTTGCTCTTTCCGTTCCATCCTAAAATTCTAAACCGCCAAACTGATACGCGCAAGCGCAAATACTTTCTTCCAGTAAATATTTGCAGATGTATTGGCATTTATTTCGTAAACGTAAAACGTGCAATTAAATGAAAACAGTTTTAGAATTTTAAAAAAGGGAAAAATGAAAATAGAGAAGGGAAAAATAACGCCTGTATTCAGTCGTGACTTGTTTTACACAAAAGAAAAAAGAAAAATAAAAAAAGGGGATTTTAAATGGGTGAAATACTTTCATAATTTCTATTTTTTTTTATTTCACTATGATCGAATTACTAGTCACCAAACAATAAAAAAATATGACATTTAAAATAGGATATAAAAATCTTGAAATACTGTCGAAATTTTTCTTCCGGGAAAAAAGCACCTAATTTTAATGAAAAACAAAAATTTTTTTTGCGATAATTTCGTGAGTTTAGGAAACGCTGACCAAAGGCGATGCTGGTGTTGTAATTTCATGGAATTGGTTGGAGGTTCGCAAGCACGTGCACATAAACACGTGTGCACCAACATTCATCTAAAAGCGAATTTGTAGAGACGAGAAGGGAGAACGACCGGGAAGGATGGTGAATGACGATTCGAATTTGTCACGCGAAAAGACCGGAAGTGCTGCATGTGCATATTCTCGAACGGGGCGACAGGTGTATTTAGAAACTGTGCATTCCGATGCATCTGCAGTACTATTCTTTGACTCTTAACGGGCTTACATCGATACTTTTATTCCACATTAACCCGAAAACAACAGCACAAAAAAAACTGTAACTTTACGAGCGCTACCATTGTGAAGCTCACAGTTCCTCTTTTTTCTTTTTTTTTTGTTTGTTTGCAGCGAAAACCTACATTGAGCAAGTACACTTTTGTTTTTCAAGCTTCATCCGTGAGTTTAGATTAAATAGAATAGTAAATGAAAGGGTGCTTTGAGGATGAAATATTACTTTACTTAATTTTGCTTTTTACTCCATGAAACATTACCTCATTACTCATTCATTTATATTTCTACTTGTATTTTTTAGTGATTTTACAATTTAGATATTTGCCTCGTTGATTGATAATATGATTAAACAATTAAAGGACCAATTAAACATTCATTAATAGTTTAATACGACAATGAGTCAGGTATTGCTGGTAACACAATCGACAGTCGGCTTGTCGCGATATGCCCAAATGTTCACGTTTGTGGCATTTGAGTTCACGGCAGTCTGTTAAAGCGAACTATTTCCTTTGACAATGGAATTGTGTACCTCGACCCTAGGCAACGTAAATTGACATGTACATTTAACACCCTCGTTTCTACCTATTTACTCTTTAATGCTTTTCTGTGTCAAAGAATCCAATGAAATTAATTTCGACGAATTCAATTTGTCGAATTTTCATATTTCACGTGTAAATTGAACACAATTTAGACTGAGGAAATTGTATTAATCTCTACTTCAATATCAATGAAACTGTGAATAGCAGCTTGCAATGTACAGTGTACAGTATGTATATTGTACATTTAAATTCTCTAAATCAAAGTTACTTTCTTCTTTGATCAACATTGATGAATACCCATTAATACTCCGTCACACATTACCCCGTTAAATAAAATGTAATACCACTTTAGTATGACCTCAGACGCCCCCTGCCCTTATAAATTTTAATACCCTTTTAGTATATCGTCACACATCAATACCCCCTTTTACACCAATTTTAATACCCCTTTAGTATGATCTCACACGCAACATACCCTCGCCCCCCTTTAACAGATTTTATTACACGTCGCCCTCTAATTTTTATAATTTTTAGAACCTCTATAGTATGAAGTCATACCTCTATCTTTTTAAAACCAATTTGAATACCCCTTTAGTATGACCTCACACACAACATACCCTCGCCCCCCTTTAACAGATTTTATTACATGTCGCCCCTCTAATTTTTCTAATTTTTAAAACCTCTATAATATGAAGTCATACCTCTATCTTTTTAAAACCAATTTGAATACCGATTTAATTATCCCCCTACCCATTTAAATAAATTTTAAATTACCTCTTTATAATGACGACACGCGTAGCTCCGCTTGTTTAATTAAATTTAAATACATACCCCTTTAGTGAGTAGTCACACACCTCACATTCCCCTCTCTCTTTAAACTTTTAATAATAATAATAATAATAATAATGAAAATTTAATTATGTTTCAAGGAGTGCTGCATATATAAATGTATGGAAGCTTTGTTTGTAGGTGTTCCATATAAAGGACTGCCACAGATTAATGTAGTTCAAAAAAGTGACTAATTTGTAATTAATTTTGATTTAATTACACATATATTTGATCGGCTTGCTTTGACAAGATTAGATGAAATTCTAGTGCTGAATTTGCACAGTAAAAACGAAATCTTAAAATTGTTACACCTTAAAATGTTTTTGGACTTAAATTCAGAGATAAACTTAAATTCAGTAAAAACATTTCTGAATTTATGAAGTACAATATCTGAATTCCAGAATTTAATCATACGTTTACTTAAATTCGGAAAAAGGTTACTTTAATCTAGATAAATTTTTACTTAATTTAGGTTCATCTCTGAATTTAAGGCCAACAAAATTTTGACGTGTAACAGTTTCAAGGTTTCTTTTTTACTGTGTGGGGGTGAATACCGAGGTCACAATTTCCAGAATAAATTTTATAAGTCACACAAATTGTAATTCATTTTAATACAAGCTAAACAAACCTTTCACAAAACTGCCTTATTTATATTTCAAAATGCTTTCCGATCGGAACTAGAAAACCGGAAAATCACGAACTAACACAGAAAAAGAAGTCTAGTTTACTTATGTTACAGGCTTAATTTAAGTTACCTTAATTTAAGCCCATCTTAGTCTTAAAACAAGACCGTAAAGTCTTAAAAATTGTTTTAGTCTTAAAACAAGAATATACGGTCTTGTTTTAAGACTAAGATAGGCTTAATTCTAGCTTTAAGTCTAAAAAGGGCCTTAAATTATTAAGGTTATTTGAATTAAGCCTGTAACATAAACTAAACTTTTTTTTCTGTGAAAATAATATAAACTTCAATATTAAATAGAATTTTCGTACTATAGATTATTCCATACATATATAGTACTTAGATTTTCTTTTTTTTTTTTTTAGAAAAAAATCGGAGTCTAATAGGGTTAAAAAACTCTAAAACGACCTTTTCCTTTAAAAAAGTGACTTGTGACTGTGTGGCAGCTCTGGGTCCATACAAAATAAATATATATTTTTTAACTGACCTCATTAAGTTTTTAAAGAATTCGAAAAGTGCGACATTACAGAATAAGAGACAGTTTTTCCAGTTGAGTATTTTTTCAAGAGGCGTTAAATTAAGATACAAAATGCAATATTAAGCAACTTGACTAAAGTGGGTAAACACGCACCCTCCTGCTTTTACTTTTCTGATTTCTAGCCACGTGACCACGTATGAACGAGTTAGGTAGGAGGTCGTCGAAGAAGGAGAGCCAAGAGATGATATTAAAGATGGAGAGAGAAGATCATAGGAGTGAGATTCGTAGTGGAGGCACCCTCCACGAGGAGGCGCGCGTTTCCGAGGGGTTGCAATGACCCCGTTAGGGTAGGGGTGGGCGCACGCGCCTCTTGGTCCCTGGTGGGGAGTTCAGTGTCACTTTGTACCGGGCGTTGCGGCGCTCTCTTCAATCCTCAGTACTCTTCAGTCGTTGATGTGGAGTTGTTGGGGAAGTGTGTAGTCGTCGGATATCTCACTGACAGTCCGAGATCTCTTACCTAAACTACCCTTCGCTCTACGATAATCTTCCCAATACTACCCACTTACCCAGTTAATCAAAAATATATTTCAATCTAAATGTGTGTTCTGCATTAGTGATAAAAATAGACAACTATTTTTTTAAAGAAAGGGGTGGAACTAGAGGGGTGATTCGTAAACCTAGAAGGAATGTTTTGAAAACTCTTTAGTCTCACTTCGAGTGATTTTTCTCATCAGTTTTGCTATAACCTACGGATCCAACGGATCCGCGCCACAGGATATAGCTACGGATTTGCATCGCGAACCCGTGACCCAATTAATTTTGCAGCTTCGCTTCGGGTCGACGAGCTTAATCAGCCGAAACGTTTTGCCTGTGAGAGCAACGCGCCGTGTCCTGGAAATCGAATATTCCGGAAAACGGCCTCCAACCGAAAACCGCGATTATTCAGTATACATCGAGCACTCATACAATAGTTAAAAAATAAAATACATAGTTAAAAAATAAAAGAAGAACAAGGGTCATCTTAGAAGGAAAGTGAAGTGATTGTGCGTGAGTGAAAACGGATAAGAGTGTTCAAGAGTGGTTTGTTTCAAGATATCCTTAACTTGAGGATTTCGGTGAAGATCTTCGAGTGATAAGATACCGTCGAAACCAACAACAAGTTGCCCAGACTTATCTGAAGATTCTCGCTCATCACGAGTCCAACCTATGCGAAAACTGCTCCAGTCGATTTTCCGAGACCAAACTCGAGTTTAGGATATCGGTGAGCATAATCAGTCAATCATTGACTGGTTGTATGCGCGAGCTTCAAATAAGCAGAGCGAGTCCCGGGGGAAGGTTAAGAAAAGGAGGGCAGTCGTGACTCGGGGAGTACATCCCGCAGTCCTGGGTGACCGTGGGATCAAAAAGGGTGCGACGGTGAAGGGTAACAGCGGTTTCGGGGACTACTCGGCTGCTGGGGAATTTGAAATCTGGGGCGAGGATCATCGGGCCGCGGATGGTTTAGAGAGCCAAACACTTGGGCCGCCTTCGCGGCAGCAACGTTGCGAGGGCGGCTCTTCTCTGAGGCCGCTGCTCCACGTTGCACACTGCGAACTTCATTCACCAAGAGACTCAGAACTCCTCAGACTGGATCATCTGGAAAGCTACGATCAACAAAAGTCTCTCGAAAGGGAACGAGACACTTACTCAACGATGGACAACTTTCACAGCCCGGTGCCTCCACCGCTTCCAAGAAGACATGTCCGGTAAGGGAGTCAAGCTTCTCTCACTATAATTACTAAAATAGGCTTGTCTTACACGGAAAGCCATTTCCGATGGCGACAGAGTAATTTCCGCCGTGAATCGAATTTGTCGATTGTAGGCTCCACCGGAAAATGATGAACCCTAATTGTTCGAGATGTATAAAAGAGGATGATGGGAATGTTGGGTTGATCAAAATTGCACGTGTCAGATCGATGAATTCTAAGTGGCATGATCTGCAAGGAAAAAGTGGTGTGTCATTCGCTTTGCATGATAGATCACTATTTCTGTAATAGTGACGTTTTCGATTCATCAATTTGTTGGTGGAGGTTTTATCTGAATTTTTGATGGAGAGTTTTATAAAGGGTGGAAAGTCGTTTAGAGAAAATGATTCAGAAGTAGGTCTGACAATGAGTCTTATTAGGGGATCGTATGTTTCTGAATTGGAGGGAACCTTTTATTTAAATCGATTTTGAATTTGGAATTGAATAGGAGTCGGGCAATTTCTATCCGCGGAATATATCGAATCTATATCGAATTTCGGGTTCGAAATTGCACGAAGGCCAAATGATTGGAAAATCAGAAACTATTTGCAGCAGGAAAAAGAATCAGCCTTCAATTTTTGTTTTTGGTGGAAAGAATTGTCCTAAATTGCAATTTTAGCGTAGTACTCCTTTTTTGGTAATATTGTCGGGTGGACTAGTTCTGAATGCAAAAGAGAGGGAAATATCTTTCTGTGCCATCTGCCAGGTGATTCCGGAGAAACCATGGCTCTCGAATAAATCGTCCAGAAAAAACTCCTTCGATAGATAAGTTTACCGAGAGGTTGATCAAGCGGGCCTGAAGTGTTCAACGCTTGCGATTTAATAGAATGGAAGGAAGTGAAAACGAAGGAAGAGACGAATCGAGATGGGTCCAGGAGACGTGAAAACAGAGGGGAAAAAAAGGAACGAGAGTTGGGGGAGTTGCAGCCAGTAGGTGGTTGTTGGTGGGACTGGTGGGACAGGTTGATGCATGGCTACGGGTTCTTGGTTGCCTTGCCGCGAAATATCGGCGCCATAGAGCCGACTCTTTTCCATTTTACATACTCTATGGA
Source organism: Synergus magnus (assembly GCA_032275165.1). Lineage (NCBI taxonomy): Eukaryota > Metazoa > Arthropoda > Insecta > Hymenoptera > Cynipidae > Synergus > Synergus magnus. The sequence goes on from JAUESH010000036.1 coordinate 2,421,701, forward strand.
TTTTTACAAGGAATATTTTCTAATCGTCTGTGCCCTCCCTTTCAAGATTGAGCCAAGTATTTAAAGTTTTGACATTCCTTCATAAATCTAAACTGAGTGACACTTATTTCTAAAAATGACACTCTTTCATGTTCCCAATCACTCTTTAATCTTCCTATAATTCAAAGAAAATCCAGCATCTTTTCTCTAATTTAATGCTGTATCGCGAATAGACTTGGATGTCCGTAAAATAAGTCTTTCTCTTGATAAATTTGTTTTCGAAAGAAGCGACAAGAAAATGAGTTACCAGTTGATTCGTCAGGGTGGTATGTCTCGGGCGGATGGTGGTGATTTATAAAGCATCGAATAGAACGAGACTCGGCTCATCCGCGACGTTCGAAGGCATGTTATTTTGACATCTTGAGTGCCGCCAGAATACTTAAGCGGCTGTACCCTCGCCGCGAACCAGTTATGGGGTGAGTTTTCTGGGGCCTGGGAGACTGCTAGATAGTCACGCTAGGCTGACCTCGGAGACACCACTTCAGAGGGGGCAAAACCACGCGCAGCATTGCATTCGACCTCGTAAAAGTCCTAACTTCCAACTACCTATCTCGTCCTCTCATCCTTTCTGCTTCTATCGTCCCTTTTCCATCGACCTTCGCTTCCCTAGTTTCCTCAACCCCTGCTAACTCGTTTCCTACATCTACCCATACTACTAAGGCATCCAAGCAACTCACCCACGATCTGCGTTACTACCTTCCGCATATGTCGAATTTGCGGTGGATCTATTAGCTAGACAACCTTTGGGAGCGCGTAAATACCTCTCGTGCCTGTCTGCCTTTCATCGACGACATTAGGCCCTCTTATCTTCCAAACTCCACACAAAAACAGATAGACATTGACTTTGAATTAGGAAATTAATTGAGTCAGAAGTGGAATTGACGTTCTGAATTGTGCTTCTGTCCTTCATACCCCGATGGGAATTAATTTATGGATAAAACACTGTTTTAATGCATTCCAAATTAAAATCATTTGAAATGTTGCGCAATTTTCACTTTGAAGCGTTTGAAGTGGAAAACATTTGCAATTAAATAAATTTATTCAAAAACATTTGAAGTCAAGTGATTTGCAAATAAAGGACATTTAAAATTATATAAATGTAAAGTAAAAGCCACAAAAAATTTTCAAGTCTGTAAATTAAAAATTGACCAATTTAAAAGCATTTGATCTAATATTCTTGGATAAAAATAAAAATATGAAAAATCGGAAATTGTTTCTGTAAAGTAAAATCGATCATTTTCTCAAACGAAAGATGACAATGCTGAGTAATTATTCTTTCAAACGCATCTATTTCCATTAAAAAACTTTACTCTCGAAAGTTGAGTATTTTTCACGAGTTTTTAACTCGATGGACTGAAGAGAGTTCCCGAAGAGTGTTGAAACTTTTTTTCTACTATTCTTTGTCCTTCATGACGATTTTCTGTTGAAAAATTCTTGGTTCCCGAATCAGGGTATTTTTAGAAAACTTCTCAGTTTAGAGGAGAGAAAAGGGCTATAAGACTACACAGTAAAAAACGGAATGTAATTTGAAGTCAAATTTCTGCGCATAATATTTGTGAATATTTCAACTCTCTTTGCGGAAAATATTCCAACTCCCTTTCGAAATGCAGAACTCATTGACCGAATTTTTCCCTCGATCGCCTACACTCTCTCAATCTGAATTAGTAAGAAGTTACTAATGAAATAGTGCCGATTGGTTTACTAATTCACTTTAGTAAGGATTTTTACTATCAATTAGTTAAAAACTACTAATTCACAGTAAAAAACTACTAATTTATTTAGTAAGGGTTACTAAATCAATTAGTAAGCCCTACTAAATGAATTAGTAGTTTTTTACTATGAATTAGTAGTTTTTAACTAATTGATAGTAAAAATGCTTACTAAAGTGGATTAGTAAACGAATCGGCACTAATTCATTAGTAACTTCTTACTAATTCAGATTGAGAGAGCACATTTACACATTCACCTTTTACTATTACGAGAATTATGACTTTACATCTAGTTTATTTGATCATCGAGCATCATCACTTATGATCAATGAATCGAAAGGTAAATCAGTCCTACAAAAATATTTATCAACGAAATGCGCAATTTTAACGTCAGAGATCCTACATAAATTCTCATTTGCAGCTTGCACGGAAAAAACTGCCATGGTTGTGACAACCACAGAAATAGTAAAATATAGTACAACTACAATTTGTGGTTGCCACAAACACATGTGGTTCTGTCAATCAAAATCGTGGTTGTACCATATTTTACTATTTCTGTGGTTGTCACAACCATAGAGTTTTTTCCTTGAGTTTATTTTAAGATCTCTCATTTACCAAGTCTCATTTTCTCTAACTTCCGTATTATCTAATTTAAATTTGTCAACTTCTTTCTCTGACTTCTCTTAATTTGTAATTTACTCTTCATGTAAAATCTTGAAGTAGTTAAAGTTAGTGAAAATCACAAATGTCTCTTGCACATCCTCCGCCAAAAAGTCAATCTCATTTGCTCTTAAATTAATTCTCCCTTGGCTGTCAGGATTAAGTTCCGAGCGTATTTTAGAAGGATTAATCGTTTATTAGTTCGTAGTTCGATTGAGACGGATAAACTTTCTTTTAATCACGTAGTTAGACAGACATAACGAAACGGACTTGCTACCCGGGAACCTGGTGCGACGGCGTCACGTGGAACGAGTCGCGAATTGGCCACCCGCTGGCAGGAGAACCGATTAGGCGACTGTTCTGTCTCTCCGAGGGACATTTAACTCCACATCTGCAACGGACTTTGTAATTTAAAGCCAATCTCCTTTATTGTCCGTAATACGTTCCGTCGCCTTTTCCAGACTGCCAACCGACTCGAAAAAACATTCTCAAGAAATTTCTTTGGCCTCGGAGATAATGCCCTTTCACCCCGTGAAGGCAAAAACTAATCGAATTATTCAGCATTAGAAGCTCTTCAAAGTATTATACTGAAATGAGTCTAATTAGAAAAACAATCAAGGGGAAAAGTTCAGATTATAGTGATTGAATATCTGATAGGGTTTAGTAAACACTTATCATCAATGAGATCCAATGTACCCCAATTATTGATAAGGATTTAATCAACTTTAATCATCGATGCGGCTTCACAAAACCCAATCATGGATTTGGTAGAAAAAATACTAATTCTCGATCAGGTTCAATCAACTCTAATCGCAAATTGAGTACAACGAACCCGAATCATCAACATGGCTCTAGGAACCCCAATCGTAAATCAGGTTCAATGAATACTAATTTTTAATGAGATTCCATGAATCCGAACCATTAATGGGTTTTAATGAATCCCAATTATCGTTTAGGTTGAAGATAAAAAATGCACTATGAACATCCATGAACCACAATAATTGATTAGGTTCAACAAATCCTAATTCACCATGAGGTTACTTGAACCATAAATATCATTGAAATAGCATTGAATTAGCATTGAAATATCATTGAAATAGCATTGAACTTCAATAATCGATTAGGTTCAACAAACACTCATTTTGATGAGGTTCATGAACAAAAACCATCAATCGGGTTTTGCTGAACCTCATTTAGTTCATCAATGTTCATTAAAGTTCATTAAACCTCATCCATTATGGAAGTTTATAGATCCTTATCGATTATTGGACTTTATTGAACCTTATCGAAATTGGAATTCGTCCAAACCCACACTCAGAAAAAAGTTTGTTTGAATCAAAGAAACATTTCTTTGAATTAAAAAAAGTTTGTTTGATTCAAAGAAATT
>JAUESH010000036.1:2439056-2492449 GCA_032275165.1 Synergus magnus
ATTTAAGGGATTTTAAGAGGTTTTTAGGAATTTAAAGGACTTCATGAAATTTTAAGAGATTTTTAAGAAAGTTTAGGGAATTTAAAGGATTTTAAGGGATTTTAAAGTTCCTTGTGGAATTTTAAAGGATTTTAAAAAACTTGTAAGAATTTTAAGAAATTTTGATTTTTTAAAAGTGATTTTAAGAGATTTTAATGTTCCTCGTGGAATTTTAAGGAATTTAAAGAGGTTTTCAAAAATTTTAAAGAGATTTTAAAGGATTTTAAAGTTTTTCGTGTAACTGTAAAGAATTCTAAGAAGCTTGTAAGAATTTAAAGAAAAAATGATTTTTAGGAATTTTAATATTCCTCATGTAGTTTTTCAAAATTTTTAAAGTTGTTTTTGATTTTTAAAAGATTTTGTGAGATTTTAAAGGATTTCATGGAATGTTAAGAGATTTTAAGGGATTTTAAATATTCTTGTGGAATTTTAAGGGCATGTGGTAATTTTAAAGAATTTATGAGATTTTAATGGATTTTAAATATTGTAGTGGAATTTTAAGGAATTTAAATATGTTTTAAGGGATTTTAAAGTTCCTCGTGGAATTTAAAAATATTTCAAGAGATTTTAAAAATATTTTGTGCAATTTTGAAGGATTACATAGAACACGAGGAGATTTTTTAGGAATTTTAAAAGATTTTGAAGTTTTTCTTAGAATTTAAAGAATTTTATGGAATATTAACAAATTTGAAGGGATTTCGTGGAATTTTAAGACGTTTCTAAGAATTTCAAGAAATTTCTAGGAATTCTAAAAGATTTTCATATTTTTAAAAGATTCCGTACATTTTTAGCGGATTTCAGAAGATTTCATTGAGTTTCAAAAGATTTAAACTGATATTATACGAAATTTTTAAAAATTTTCAATAGCATTATTATTGAAAATTTGTTGGAATTTTTAATACTTTTCTGTCAGGGAAATTTGTCTGAAAGTCAAGGAAAAGTCAGGGAAATTGAAACTTGTGGCCACCCATGTAATTCAATATTGATCAATTTTAAGATTAATAAACAGTTATTGCAAAAATTAACAATTTAATTACTCCGAATAGAAACTTTAGAAATTAGATAATTTCAAATTGCGCCATTGGCCATGACAACGGACGAAAGTTCAAAATGGGTTCTGAGAAAATGAGCTGGATCGAAATTCATAAATTTTTCCTGTAAAGTGTCATTTTTCCTTCATTGTGACATCTTGAAGAATGCTTCTTTTACAAGATTGAGAGATTGTTCTACTTGGCTCTCGGCTGTCTTTTGTTCAGTGAATTTAAAGCTAGAATGTTTCGAGTAGCTCATTGTATAGTGCTTAGGTCCTCGGTTGCTCAATCATGCACTTGGCTTGATCTTCCATTCGTGCTTGAACATGTGACTCAAATCAAGTTCGTTGTCCAATTCTCCATTGCCATTCATATAAAGTAACGCGAGTAGAGGGATAGTCTCTTTCATAGTTCGTAGCTGGTGCACTGGGTCCTGGGTCGTGCAATAACACAAGAAGAACAGCAAGGGAATACTAGAATACGTCTGGTGAAGCGGAAAAGCTGCAATAGGGCGTTGTTCTCATTTGTATCCTCGATCGTGCGGTTTCCACATCACGAATAGTTCAACACACACTCCCGCGCTTCCATGTAACTGTCCCGCGGATCGCGTTTAAATTATGTGCAATTTATTGTCCCATTAATCATATTCTTTCCCATTTCTGAACAGCTCCCGGAAATAAATAATGGAACAGCCTGACGCAATTTGTCACTGATTTGTTACCGGGAAACTCCGCTAAAATCTCTCAAGATCGAAATAATCAAGCATACTTTAGAGTAATTATTTTTATGTTGAGATATTGTATATTTAAATCCTTAAAGGGCGAAAGTGAAATAAGTTGCGGCTGCAAATTATCGTGGGCAATAAGTCACCCTGTAAATTATTTCGAGCACGCACTATAATTAGAGTTCCGTTAGCGAGTATATGAAGATTAATAACTAAAGTGACTTCGTAGTAGGTAAATCAATTACAGCGGGGATAAAAATACAATACAAGGTATATAGGAAGGATAGTTTAGCGCACGCTATTAATGTGTAGTGTATAAGAATGAAGGAAGTTTACTGGATATGTTTGGAGCTTATATTAGCCTCGGAGGGGCCAATGGAGAGACAATTAGGTTGAAATAGAGCTTCCGGTAGAAGAGCGCAATGCCTTTCTCCCTCTTGTGCGTGCATAGGTGTCCGCCGTTATTATGTCTCTGCTTTACGAGGGGCCGCTCCTTGCAGCTCAATCGTGATTTCTACACGCCCTACTTTCAGACACGGATTCCCGATTTAACGATAAATATCCGGGCTTAACCCTCTTGGTTGCTCCTTTATTAATTGTTACATCGACCCTAGAGCAACATTATGTAAGGCCCAGTCTTTTGTTCTCAATCCTCCCTTTGCCAAAGAACTTATTTTAAAAACTGGGTTAAAATTGATTGCTGTGACACGAAGGAGATAATGGTTGGAGTGCCAAATGTCAAGATGGCAGGAGGTGAAGAGAGAAATAGAGAAACGTGGTAAAGGAACTGAAATGACTAAGAAACCCGAGGCTAAAGCCGGCTGCGCGGAAAGTGAGGTGTGAGAATATTACGCGCGTGTGCCGGTAATAAGATCGCGCACGTGAGGAAAATGCAAAATTACCAGCCGGGTTAAACACACGATCATGGTTTTCTCTGGTAGCCTGGAACGACAGCCGAGGGCTATAGTTCAGACAGGTCGAACTTTGAGCCCAAAAGTTCACCCGTGGCTTCAAAACTGCGTTGTACTCTTATTTTTGTCTTGAATATGAGAAACAATTTTAACTTGTACACATTTTCCGTCTTTTTTTTAAACTGGTTTTCTCTTCTAGAACTCAGTGAAGAGAACTTTAGGGAAATCTTGGTATCTGGGGTGTAGTCGTTATTCCTTGTAAATGACACGAATGTCTTGACTCAGTGGAGCATAATCGTGAGAGCGTCATCGTTAGAGTCTTGCTTGAAGATTTCTTGGGTCATGCTTGGCATGCAAAGCTCAGAGGAATATCGCACTTACAATAATGCCACCTCGTGCTACCGTGTATTCTGTATTACTTGATGTTGCTCAGCTCAAGATCCCTTCGTTTTCACCCCAAACTCGTTACATTCTAGGAAACGCTCGTCCCCTATCAGCAATATCCACCTAAGATTTTTCTTCATTATACGACACTGAGGAAAAGACGTGCCTCGACGACCGAGTCTAAGACCAAATTGAATGAAAAGAGGGGGGCCTCTGAGCAAGAACGAAAACAGTCGAGAGAGACAGATTAAGGGAAAAAGTCTTTAACGTTTTTAGACTTAAGTTCTTCTGACTGGGGCGTCAAAAATGATTTCATTCGTGAGCAAATATTAAGAGCGATCTCAAGCATTTATGTTTGAAATTTGCTTTTGATATTCCTTTAATTTTATTTTTCAATCATTTTTTTTTCAAACACTTATAAAAATTATATATAATAAAGTACAATGGTTTTTCTGTCTATATTAAAGCTCCTATGTATCTGCTTGGTTATTGTCTGTCCAGAGTTCGGTCACCCAATAATTTCAACTAACCGAAATTCGGATAACTTTCAATTTCAATATTTTGAACTTGCATGATTAAAAATAACTCTAACATTAGGAATAAAGAATAAGAAATACATAATCCTATTTTTTTGAAAAGGAGCAAAATGTGATGCATATCGAGCGATCGATCCGAGCAACCCTGAAGAATCACAAAACTGATCGTTTTTTTAGTGCTTCAGATCGGTTCAAATCGCTTTAGAAAATTTCTAGAGATTTCGGATATATTTACAAGTTTGGGGGACTTCGCATCCCACGCCATTGGGGGATTGTATATTAATAAAAAATGTTGTTTTTCACATAAATTTATCAGAAATAATCGATGGAAAATTAAAAAAATTATTTATAATTATTATGTGCACATAAATATTTTCTAATATTACATATATGGAAACTGATTTATAAATTAGGTTAATAATAAAAAATGAGTTAATTAATCAGTTAACTCCACACTTTTCTTTATTTTTAAATAATTTCGGGAAAATAAGGGTTTCAAAGTGAATAAAGTATTGTTAATATGACTAGATTTTTTTTTAAAGAAAATATTTTCTTTTTAACCTTTCCATCGATTTGACTTCTATTTCCTTTCCTTCCATTTTCAAAAACTGACATTTCACGATTGCATCGATCGTTCTTTTTAACGACACGATCCGAACAAAAACAAATGAAGATGCGAACACCCCGGCTCGGAAAATTTGACAAATTTCGATCCACGTCAATCGATCACGAGTATTTCTTGGCTCGACATGCATCACTTAGAGCAAAATAAGAAAGTAAATTGAGAAAGCGTGGCTCAGTTAGTAGCCTGATTAAATCGTTTCTCACTTATTATATTTTACAAACTTATTTAAATCACTCCCATTTTCTCGGGGAAAAAATCTTCTCATCTTCCCTGCAATTCTCCTCCAATCCAAACAAAATTAATGGACTCTCAATCTGCCAGTTTACCATTTCTGATGAATGATTACTCACGAGGCAAAAGGCCTCTTAGGGATGAAATCAGGAATCTGACAAAGTTGATTGACAAACTAATATATTTTAAAAGGCTAGGAAGGAAATTGGGATTGGTTTTCCAAGTGTCCAGTATCATTGAGACAGGGGGTAAATGTGAAAAGGTTGTCAAAATGATCGAGAGGTAGAAAAGTTTGCACAGCCGAAAGATGTGGTAGACGAGGCGATACGTCCCCTCGTTCTACTTTTCGGACAAAGTTTACTCGCGAGCCTTTTCCGTCCCAGGAGTTCCATCCTATCGGAGGGGCGACCACCCTTCTTTTATCTACCCTATCCTCCCCCGCAGCCTCATTTCGAGAGATATATCTTTTTCTTTTGTAATAACGTTACACCGCGCCTGTGCGGACCCCCGTGCCATCGTTTCTTCACCCAGGATGCGTTCGAAGCAGCATCAACGACAGTCGTAAACGTGATCGGACTCTTATATACGAATTTCCCGCTATTGGGAACTCCTTTCCCCTTTTTCTTCGCGAAGTCGATGCTCGTTTTCCGAGAGTCGACTACCTATAGGTTGTACGTTCCACCTTAATATCGAAATAACGTACGTACCTGCCAACAGTCGTGTCACGTAATGGGGAAGACAAAAAAAGTGGGGTGAGAAAATAAGAAGGGGATGTCTCAAATAAAGAGAATTTAAAAGGAATTTTCTTAAATACATTTTTTTTCATGAATAATATAGCCTGATTTATTCAATATACATTAATTCGAAAATAAAGAAAATAGATGAGAAGGGCAAAATGAAAGAAGTGGAGATGGAAAATAGAGAAGGGACTCCTCCGAGAGAATCTAAAAGGAATTTTTTAAGGACGTTTAATTGAACCAATTTCCCTTCGGATAAAATAATAAAATAAGGGCAAATGAAAGGAGGCATCTGCTTTAATGCTTAGTCTATAGGTTAATAGAGATTGAGGAAAAAGTTATGGTTTGCCTTAACGAGACTTCAGTCTGCTGACTTCACAATTTTTCAAATGCCCGAGGCTAGGTTCAAGACAGAACGCTTCCGATGAAAAGCGAGAGCAGCAAGCGAAATTCACGATCGTTCAGTAAATTCAAATAATAGCTAAAGCACTTTAAATTGAAGCGAGGAAATATTACCCAGTTTCTTAAAAATCAATGACGAGTTCTATACAAAATTTCAAAGGATTCCAACTGCAATCCTCAGGGAGAAAAAAATGGAAAAGAGAAACATTGAATAGAAAATATAATTTGCAGAAGAATTATATTATATTTGCATTTTTCGTCAAATTTTTTCAAAGAACTGTCGCGTGGTGCATTCACCTTGCAAAGCAGGCTAAAAAATTCAATATTTGATTACGTGCGACGTCATCGCAAGACTTGCCAATATACTTTCCTGTCAAAGACTCCCTCGTGTTCAATTATAAATGAAATCGATATCGCCTTGCTGGCAAAAAAAAATGGGGAAAAAAAAGAAAAGTAAAAAATTACCGTAAAGGAAAGCTGAAAGTCAATGGCACAAGTGTTTTTCTTCCTCGTTTCTCATATATTTTCATCGCCGTAAAGCTGTTCGACACTGATGGTTCGATAATAGGGTTGCGTACACTCAGGCACAAATGGTTATTCGCGTATTGATTTCATATTAGGCCAACAGTAAGCTACATTCTCCGTACACTAACAACACTAGAAGGTCGGAAATAATTTTTATCGTGAGTGGTGGGCGTATATAACCTGAATCAACATTCACCAAACTTAAGAGGGTGGGGTTGAATCTAATTTTTCCCATTATAACCGGGTTCGTGTAACTTCTTTTCATTAATTAGTGGTTATTAATATTCATACTCTGGGAGAAGTCCACTTGCAGAGCAAACAGTACGTGTTCCAGGGAAAGTTGACTTCCTCTTCTCCAGAGCAAACACTCTTCCTTGCTGGCATAAATAGTACTCAAAAGTTGATTTTTACTTCAATATTTTTTATACTCTTCGTATAATCAAGATCTGGTCTAGTTAATTTTTCAAAATTATGTAAAATTTTCAATTCTAATGATTAACGACGACAAATAATTGAAAGAAACCCGTTAAGTTTCCCTCTTTTCCGTTATATATTTGCCTATTAACCTTTATCATGGGCGCTGAAGCCAAGGGGTGGCATTCCCTTCTTTCCTACCGACTTGGAGGGCTTGAGTCCATTTTTCCCCCCAGGTTTTCCGTCTCGGTGTTACATTGAAATTGAATTTCTATGAGAACGAGAAGAGAGCGATTGCCTCCTTGTATCATTTGTACGTCATCCATTTACATTGTAAGCTGTAGACGAGTTAACAAAGGGCGTGAGCAAAGAAATAAAATGAAAAAGCTGGTAGTTGAATAAGCACGTGCTCAAACATTTGATATTTTCATTTTCTTTATGAAGCTTATGCTAGAAAATTAAATGATGACAATTCGTGTGATAAAATGCGAGAACTACAATTTACGTTGAGGAAATTTTCTCCTAATACGTCTTTTGTAGGTGGAATGATCGCGGGAAAATGATCCTAAAAAGAGTCGCACGTATATAGCTAAAAAAAGAGGATTTCTCGGTTACTACAGCGCGAATCGCTGCAATCAGCGAAACTCGCCATCTGGCCGCTGCGTACTGCATTATTCAGCTGTGAATCCTCGCAATAAAGAACTGGAGTAAAAAATATTACCTGTTCGCTCAGATAAAATTTGTATCTCGAAGTAGGAAACAGGATTTCGATGACGAATACGTGCGTCAGATTTAGATTCTTATTTCGCTCAGTGAAGTCGCTCGTGCGTTGAAGCAGAAATGAACAATGAGCTGTGATTTCGGGCACGCGAATCGGTAGACAATAAATAAAAATGCGAAACCAATAGAGAGAATCAAAAGGAAAAGCAGCACTCGTATAAAAATTCAATTTTTGGATATATCTTGAAAGAAATTCGAGAAGACGAAATTTGGAAAGGAATATTTGTGATAGATAGTAAGTTTAGTTACATTAGATCTTCAGCTCATACATCATGATATATTTAAGTGACATGTGTGAATACGCTCATCTGTAATCTCAGTGAGTGATTCAATCCCACCAATCTTTCACTCAGACGATACTCGACTATACAGGGCCACAATCAACAATTATCTCTTTACTCTCGATATTAGGGGTAGAGTTTACTGCTCCTGAACTGCGTGTGAACAATTTTATGTAAAAAAATCATTTTATTAATCATTCTGTAAGGTTACACAAAATTGCAGTGGCGCTTTGTTAAGAACAAGAATTTTTGTCTATAAAAATATATATTATATATATAATGACTAACAAAATTTGATAAGCTTCGCTTAAATTATAAATTATGTATTTTAGAACTCAAAGGGTTTCATAGAAGGCATTAATACCCAAGGATTAACTAAGAATAAAAAATGTTGTGAAATCCACTCAAATCTTTTTAATCCTTTGCAAATATTACTGTTGACAAACATTTGCAGAAGGATAAATACTTATTAATTTGAATTAACACTTAAAGAATAAAATACGTAAAATTTTAAATTTTCGACAAATATTGACCCCAAATATTATTTATTGTTACAGATTGCCACCACCTCAACAGCAAGTTACTGTCGGTTCTCTCGGAGGTGGAATGGGAGGTGTTGGAAATGGAGGTAATGGTACCACTGGAGCCCAAGGTCAACCTTTGGTAATGCCTGGATTTCCACTTCGTGCAGCAGCCGTGCCTCATTATTCCCCATATTCCCCATCTCGTTTTCACATTGACAAAAGATGTCAACACAGATGCTCCTGGAAATGCTTCTCTATTGGCTTGATTCTCCTCACCGTCGCTCTCGTAGCCATGCTCGCATACTTCGCTGGTAAGTCAACTTACATTTATTCCCTTCTTTTTCTCCATTTTGTCTTTTTTTCCCTCTTTCCACTCCATGACTCTGGAAAGTTTCTATACTGAAGTTTCAGAGTCAAGACTAGAATTCGAAGTATCTAAAAATGGGTTTTCTCTACCCAAGTTTTGACTTCCACATCTCGTGACAATTTGAAAGGAATTCAGGAATAGTTTAGCCCTATTTCTACAAAAGTTGGATCACGCAAGTGTTCATAGAATTTTCAGGAACGTCGTTTTAAACTCGATTGACGAACAGTGAGCAAAGTATAATTTTTTTGTTCAACAGTTCCAGAGGATTTTCCCGATTAATTTAAAAGTTTCTTTTTATAATTAAAGCTTTTTTCATTTTTTAGAGATCTCTCTACATTTAGATACGTTTATTTTTGCTTGCAATCGTTTTGAAAATATGTACTACGAAGTATTGTTATAGGCGTATTGAATTTTGCAGATTTCAGGAGAAACTTGACCGTTTCATCCAAATATTGGATTTCGGATGACCTGGTACGGGTTGCGCCGCGCGATGCGCAGTCACCATTCGGAAGAGGGTTCCGCGATCATGAAATAAGGTCATTCACAGTTCACTGGAACTCAATTTCAGCGATAGTTATATATAACGTTCGACGTTGCGTGTAGAGCCCATCCCTTCCCTCAAAACTGTAATGGTCAATTCTATCCTGCGCGTAGAAGCAAAGCCGGATTACCTCCGAGGTTGTTGAATCACCATAAAATTACGCTTCCCTTAACACAAGGCCTCCAGAGATTCGATGGTTAGTCTCGAATTTCAACAAGTTCTCGAAATAATGAATGTTAAATAAAGGGCGCAAAACCACTGCGAAATCTAAATTCAAATCCCAAAGTTAGGGCAATTTCGTTAATTATTTACAAATATACACCACAGCTGTAAATACATTACTCGTTATGAATCGTATAAATGTTTCATTTGAAATGAGAGCAGGAAACACCGTCCACTTGGGAATTGGCAACTCTGTCCATTTTGAAAACAAAGTACTGCAACCGAGAAAAAATTATACTAAAAAAAATATATGGGATTTCCGATAATTGTTAAGTCCTTAACGTCCTTAAAAATGCGATTACAGCTTAAATTGCCGAAGAAGAATCCTTAATTGCAACCTCACTTATTCTTGCCCCATTTTCCAAACTCCTAACTTATTCGGAACTGAAGATTCAAGTGCCGAATTTGGTCCTTAATAGGCAGAAACGTTCGCAATAGCCATTAACCTATTTTCTTCATCCTGCAGTTTCCAAATACCGTCGACTGCGAGATTCTGGAGATTTTACGTTCATGAGATTTCGAGGTCGAAAAGGCAAAAGAGGAATTACAATTTTCAACTTGATTCTCGTTGGGATTCATCATTACACGATGATTTCTAGCTCCATCGGGCAATTTAGTTCGTTTATTTCGCTCCGTTTCTCTTCGTAATTCACTCCCTCTTTAACTTCCTCTTACGTTGCAACGAACATGGAAAAAAAGTCGTGTTCTCTCTGAATTGCAGTCATCGACGAGAGTGCAATTAGTGATCTAATGAACCTCAGTCTCGTCGCTTCCGAATGCGCATGTTTCAAAATATCTCCAATGTGCTGCTCTTTAAGTACTTATTGTTAGTCATTTAACTGAAATATGAAAATTATCAATCAACTATCACACGTGGTTTTAATTTTAATGAACTGTTTTTTTTTTCCTGGGTTAGAAAATTGAATAAGAATTACAGGCAATGCATTATTTCAATTTTTCAGCAGTGAGTTCGATGCGGCCCATGGACAGCACCAGCTGTATTTTAGTTCAAGATGTTAAGACTGTCACCCACGAAAACGCCCACATTCATGATTCGATATCCACACAGGTTCCAACTGAAGGTAAAATTCTCGGATATGAATTTTTATTCATGAATAGGGAAAAGATTTTATCATACTTCAAGAGATTTTTCTGGTTTTTAAACGATCAATTTGTGGAATTTTATGAGATTTCTAATAATTTTAAAGGATTTAAAAACATTTTTCTGATTTTTAAAAATTTTTAGAGAATTTTTAATGATTTCATGGAATTTTTTGAGGATTTCTAAGAATTTTTATTTATTTTCACGAATTTTAAGGAATTTCAAGAGATTTCTAAGAATTTAAAGAAATTTTGACGATTTTCAAGTAATTTTTACGAAATTCAAGAGAATTTTAGGATTTTTAAAAGATTTCGTAGAATTTTACGGGATTTTAGGATATTTCGTGGAATTTTAAAGGAATTCATGAAATTTCAAGAGATTTTTTAAAGAATTTTAAAGGATTTTAATGGATTTTTAATGTTGTGAAATTTAGAGAAATTTAAAGAGTTTGCAACAAATTTGAATGGATTTCGAAGGTTTTCGTAAAATGTTAAGACATTTCAAACAGTTTTTAGGGTTTTAAGGGATTTTAAAGTTAGTCGGGGAATTTTATTGAGGGATTTCAAGAGATTTTTCTAATTTTTAAAAGATTTTGTGGATTTCTAAGGATTTCATGAAATTTTAACGGATTTTAAGGCATTTTAAGGGAATTCAAGAGATTTTTATGATTTTTATAAAAATTTTGTGAAATTTTAAAGGATTTCATGGAATTTAATGAGATTTCAAATAATCTTAGTAGATTTTAAAGGATATAAAGAGATTTTAAATGTTACCGTAGATTTTAAGGAATTTCAAAAATTTTCTAAGAATTTTAAGAGATTTTCACGAATTTTAACGGATTTCAAGAGATTTTTCTGATTTTTAAAAAGTTTTGGAGAATTTTTAATAATTTCATAGGATTTTTTGAGAATTGCTAAGAATTTTTAGTTATTTTCACGAATTTTAACGAATTTTAAGAGGTTTCTAAGAACTTTAAGAGATTTTAACAAAGTTTGAAGGATTTCGAATTTTTTCGTAAAATTTTAACAGACCAGCAAACAAACATGTACGCGATTATTTTTTTTCCTTCTTACAACTTCAAGTCATTGAAAAGTCAATCAGGTTTGCAACAACAATGCATACGAGATTTTCGAGACATTTCGTTACACCACTTTTTTAAGACAGGATTATTTCGATAAAAATGCTGAAGGGGTTTCAAGAAATTTATAAGGATTTCATGGGATTTTAAATTAATTCGAAAAAATTTAATTTAATGCTTAGTGAATTTTAAGGAAGCTTAAGAGATTCCATGAATTATTATTAAAGATTTAAAGAGATTGAATGGGTTATTAGAATGAGATTTTTTTAAATTTTTAGGAAATTCCAAAGATTTTAGAGAATTTGTAGGGGTTGTACGAGATTTCAAATATTTAGAGAGGATTTATGTTACTTTTGAGCTAAGAGACCTTCTAAAAACACCAATAAGTTTCCTGTGTTTGTTAAAGTAGTAAATGTATTTCAGATTGCATTTCTGTAGCATACGCATGAATTAATCCATTGTTAACGAGAAAATCCTTTCATTGCAGAGAGTCTACCGACGAGTACGGCCGAGCACTCAAGTGCGGCGGAGAACGCTGGCGAACAGCAACAAAGCGATCCGCAGATCCAGCAATCGGCTCAACAATGGCCAGCAGTTCTCGAATTGCAAGCATACAACGTCGCTCATTCCGCCGTGATACCACCTTACCACTTTTGGAACACTGAGTTCCTGAACAAGCAGCCGGCCTTTATTCGACTCAACTTGACATTGCCCTGGGGTGCGAACTTT
Organism: Synergus magnus; assembly: GCA_032275165.1. Classification (NCBI taxonomy): domain Eukaryota; kingdom Metazoa; phylum Arthropoda; class Insecta; order Hymenoptera; family Cynipidae; genus Synergus; species Synergus magnus. The sequence goes on from JAUESH010000036.1 coordinate 2,451,240, forward strand.
GCCGTTTACGGACGACGCAACGTTGCTCCCAGTGTTACGCAGTATGACTTTGTCGAATTCGTCAAAGGAGGTAGAGTCGACCATCGACTTAAGAGGGCAGCCAGCCAAGCTCTCAGCTATACCAAGCAGCCCACTTCGGTTGGAACTATGCATTTTGATGATGAGAAAAAAGACTCTGAATTCGATCACGTCCTGGTCAAAAGAAGCAACTTGGAATCGATGCTCGTCAATGTTAGCCTCTTACAATATCTGGACACTGGAAGATGGTTCCTCTCGGTTTACAATGACGAGTTGCAACCTTACAAAGTCACTCTGATTGTCACAGAAGCTGAGGGAGTGTCGACTACTTGTCTGAGTGATTGTTCTGGGCGGGGTTCCTGTTATCTTGGAAAGTGCGATTGCATCGATGGCTACCAGGTTAGTTGCGAGGTGTAAAAATCTGTAAAATAGATTTAAGTGTATTAGGATTGGAGACTATAAGAAATTGCTATCTCAAGATGATTAAAAGTTGTCCAAATGTAAGACTTTTCTGCAGTTCATAAAACTCAAATCAAAGCTACAAATTCTCTTCGCAAGAAACAGATGAGAATTTACTGACCCAGACAAAATTCTGCTTAGCCAAAAGTCTACCGGATTATCGGAATAGACAGTTCATAACATATTGGAGAAAAATCGTAAGAGTCTTTGTCTGTTGACTGAACGAAAAATGATGCGATTATCTTCAGGGCTATATATATATAGTCTACAGTAGTCGTAAGATCAACGATGCTACTGTAGGAGGACCCTAAAGCATAGAGGGTGGCTTCCGGATTATCTGCAGGAGACAGGACATGCTGCAGGATTATCTGCAAGGATGGGATTTCGAGGAACGTCGCAGCACTGCAATGCGTCATTAAAGAGCAATTACTTTCTAGACTAATTCCTTATAAATAAGAAGCCGAGTAAATTGGGTCGCTTTTCGTAGACGAAGTTCCAAATCCAGTACTGAAGTTGAACCCAGTATTCTTCACATTCAAAACTAATAAAGTCTAATATTTCAAATGAAGTCTTACATTTCGGCTGATTTAAAGAACCGATAGCAAAACCTCTCTCAGCTAATTAAACAAACTAATTTTTGAAATATTGAATCTAATTTTGATTACCTCTGCCAAGAGGAAAATCCAGAACTACTTTCTGTCCTATTCGTCTTCTTCTTGAGTGAAGCAGTCTTGCTCGAAAACGAATTAGTTTTTTTTTAACTTGCTGGAGTAACTGAACTGCGATGCGCGAGATCCAATCAAGCAAGTAATTGTATTACTCACTTGGCGAGGTTTTGCTACCGGGACGTCTAGTATGGTATCGCGTGAATGTGGAAGGTGAGTGCCAACGACGAGACAAGATTCACATGTTCGTTTTATGCATCTTCTCAGGGTGCTGACTGCAGCAAGAGTGTTTGTCCCGTTTTGTGTTCCTCTCACGGACAATACGGCGGTGGGGTCTGCCACTGTGAGGACGGTTGGAAGGGTGCCGAGTGCGATATACCCCTTGGGGATTGCCAAGTACCAGATTGCAACCAACATGGCCAGTGCGTACGAGGTTCCTGCAACTGCAATCCTGGATGGAAGGGTCCCTTCTGTTCTGAACGTAAGTCCTCATTTAATCTTCCCTGCTACCTTAAAATAACTCTAGTCTGCACTTTACCTTATTTATTATTCATCTCATCAGGGTAAAGTCCCCAATGATTGAAATTCTATTTGAAATTGTCTTGCAATTGTATTTCCGACCTCTTTTTCCAAACTTGGCCAACTTAATAATAAATTTCGCTTGAACAAAATGTTCCCAAAAAATTCAGACAGTCAAAAGACTAAAGACGTTCTGAGTTGAATAACTTGGAATCCCTCGACTAACAAATTCCAAGAATAATGGGATTGTTCTGATCCATAATTTAAAAAGTTGATCCATTCATCGACGACCCTCGCAATCAGTATTCGGTAGGAGTCGAGGGGTTGGGAGGGTTGTGAGGAGTTTGTGGAGCCAAGTTTTACAGTTATCATTAAAGTTCCGTCAACCAAATTACAAGAGGCGAAAGTATCGAGGAAGTAATTGGAGATTGCGATTGCAGCCGACTGTCCCGATCCCAGCTGCGGTGGACATGGCGCCTGCATTGCAGGCAAATGCTACTGTAAGGCAGGGTGGCAGGGCGAAAATTGTAGCCAGGTGGACCAACAAGTCTACCAATGTTTGCCAGGCTGTTCCGAACATGGCACCTATGACTTGGAATCTGCTGCCTGCATCTGCGAAGAGCATTGGACTGGAATCGATTGCTCGCAACCGAGCTGCGGTCTTGAGTGCGGACCACATGGAACCTGCGAACAGGGTCGTTGCAAGTCAGTATAGAATCAGCTGCTTTGTTAATATTCCCTCTTCTCCGTCACATGAACCCTTTTATCTTTGCCCACGTGCGCCCACTAATTTTTCAGCCCTAAAGTATTACCTCCGCCATATTAGAACTGACTTATTCATCAGATTAAATAATGTCTTGTTGTTAAAAATGGAAATTACTTTCGCAGATGCAACGACGATTGGACGGGGACGAAATGTGATCAGAAGCCTTGCGATTCTCGATGTGCAGAACATGGTCAGTGTAAAAACGGAACCTGCGTTTGTAGCCAGGGTTGGAACGGGAAGCACTGCACATTACGTAAGTATTGTAGTAGGAAGGTTTCGCTATAAGTTCGAATTACCATATACCGTGCAAAGAAACAAAACCCCTTCAGACAAGCACTCTAAAAATAAATTACACCGTTTCGTAGCTGGTTGTGAGAATTCGTGCAGCCGTCACGGCTTGTGTACTTTACTGGATGGCGAATACAGCTGCGACTGTTCAACCGGTTGGGCCGGCAGAGACTGCAGCATTCTACTTGAAATGGAATGCAACGATGAAATTGATAACGACGAGGGTGAGTCTAACTACAATAATAAATTATCTGGATCGTAATTGGGAAATTCAAGAAGTTTCGATAATAACAGTTTTAACTTTGTTTCATAAAAGCTAGAAGGCAAAGATAACGATTGAGTAATTCGATAGGAAAAAGTCCTGAACGTCAAAGGATAATAATTGAAGATTTTAATGATGCTCTTTGTTTCGAAACGGTTCTCTTATCAAAGAATATATGTTTAGATTGTTAAAAGGATCAGATAATTAATCTTGATTTTCAATGACGACCTCCTCAGATGGAATGATCGACTGTTCGGATAGCGAGTGCTGCTCTCACGAAGCCTGCCGGGATCATATTATGTGCCTTGCCAGCAATGATCCTGTCGAGGTTCTTCTTCGAAAGCAGCCACCAAGTGTTACCGCATCCTTTTATCAAAGGGTCAAGTTCCTCATCGAGGAGAACAGCGTACAGAGTTATGTTCACACGGACGAATATGGTGAAAGGTAGGTTCCGTTTAGGATTCGTTAAAGACAGACCCCGTGATTTATCTTAAAAATTTCAGCGACTAATAAAGTCTTACATCCAACGCTTCCTTCTAAATCATTATTTCATCATTTGGTCCTAAAAATGGATTATGAACGAAGCGTCTGGTGTACCGAGATTAGAAGAATTTCAGATACCAACATAGAATTAATTTCGGATTCGGTTTCGTTACCATTATGGCATGTCGCGTTTAGTTTTTTTTTCTTAAGGATAAAAAGCATGCCTCGGACGATTGATGCAAAAAATTAAAAGATAAATCAGATCGCGAACTGATATTGAAAAATTTTAAAGACCGTCGCTTGAACTCGATCATGTCGCATTATTGACACAGAGATGAAATTCAATTGGTGCATGGTTATACCAAAAAGAGATTAATTGGCACAATTAAACCTGCGCAAGAATTCTCACAATGGGGGAATCCCATCTATTTCGTCTTTTGTATTTAATAAAAATCGTCTCTCTGTAAAATACCTTCAGATTTCCTTCAAAGCTAATTTGCTAACTCTTGCGCAAAAATCGGATTCCCTTTGTGCCTTCTAACATTGAAATTTCACTTTAAAGTAAAAAATCTTGAGACCTTCGTGCAAGTATAAGTCTGGAATCCTCCTTTGATAATCTGAGCGGTCGGATGCTGCAACCAATATCTTTCTTTGAAAAAAATTCCGACTCTGTGCTTCTCATTCGTAAATATATTCCCCTGTTGTGAGCGCGTATCGGTTGTCAAGGATATTTAGTCCGATCAATTCTACTATTAGGAACGGGCTATCCGAGATGCATCGGTGCAGAGAACCGTGTTGTTGTCGGAGGAGAGCCCCCACCCAATCCCGTGGGTGGGGGACATCGATTCCGTCACTTTCTTTGGACCATCCCTTTCCTCGTGTATCACCCTCTCCCTCCCTCAAATGCCAGAAGCACCGACGATCACCTCGGAAACACTGCCGATCAAAGGGCCTTGTCGCCTTCTATTTCTGTTCCTCGCGGCTATATAACCCGTAATGTGACGGCTACAAAGTTTCTGATGGTTGCTCATTCGCCACGTTCAATGAAACTTTGAACACTCGTCGACGTATCGTTGCGGGCTACATGGAAACCAGGACACGTACTTCGCAGATCCCCCGAGTTTCCTTTAAAATTTAGCTTCCACGACAACCCAGAAATCAACCAAACTTCAATTAATTTAATAACATCCGCAATATGTTTAAGTAAACTTCTACTGATTAAATCTAAAGTCATTTGGGTCAAATCTCTTGATTAAGATCAACGCGTTAACAAACTTGTCATCGGTTATTCCAAAGATTTTCCTAATATTTGATGACCTTGGCATGAAGTAAAACTTCATGCCAGTTTGATATTGTTCAAAAATCTTGATGCTATTGGTTTTCAATTACCCCGAGGAATCAGCACCGTCATAGAAAATTTTAATTTTAACGTGACTTGGCTCATTTTTCGAGTGATGCGAGGTGCACGATACATAATTCGTAGTGCAACTGGTATTCGAGGGATTCGTGTACGTTGTCTAGTGTTGCTCCTCTTGTGTGTAAACCCTACCAAACCACCCTAATCACCCGAGCCCGAATGCGGCTTCGTTGAACCAATATTCAAAATTCACGACTAAAAACTTTGTGTCGTTGCGCGAAGATACTTTTAGTGTTCTTTGCTTTTACGTATACTACTTGTTTGTGTTTCTGATTTTATTTTTTCATTTGCCGCCCGTAATCTAGAATTCTCATCGCAGTCAGTCGTGATTGCTAAGACAAATTGCCAGAGTTCAAACACCTTGTTTATGAGAATGGCAAAGCCGCGTGAAATATTCGAAATCGTACTTCAGTTAAGCAAATACATAGAAAAGAGATATTCATGGTAAATCTTTAATATGAAAGTAGACGTCGGATCGGGACGTCAGCCAAAAAAATTTGGGGGGAAAGACAAATTTCCATTCAGGAGAAAAAGACGTCTCGATCCGACGGCCAAAATAGTTCCATCAATATGGTAGACACAAGTTTGAAATTCATTGATAAACGCTTGCTTCAGGGAGCCTCATGGAAGCAAATAACACTGCTTTTTTCGTTTTTTTCACCAAAGACAAATGCTCTTGAAGTATTTACTCGGAACATCGTGTGTGCGTGAGCACTGAGGTTTACAAAAAGTGTAGAAGCCGCTAAGGCTAATCCAGACATATTTGATTCTGAAGTAAAGTTTTATCGCAGGAAATGAGACAAATTAGACCTTATTCTTTGAGGGACAGATTTTTTTTTTACGAGACGATAGGAAAATTGATTCCTGAAGGGATCGACAGAAATCAGAGCCACGAACTGTTGTCACGTGTATCTCACTATATGTATGTTACGTAGTTTCCAACTTGTGTCCGTCATATGTTTACCACTATATGTTGAATGAGTCTGTGAGTGTCTGAGTTCATGTGCGTGATTGGGACAATCGCGTGTCCGATGGGTGCGCTTGATTAGTGTGTGTCTACGTCTATTGTTTCTGTAATGGCAATACGCAGCATTGCAAGGAGCGCTCATTGAAATGTCATTTCCGATGGAAGATACGTTTCCCGTCGATTAAAACTCTATCGCGAGTAAGCGAAAAATGAGCCTTTGAAGAAAAGGACCTTTCTAAACCGCGATCTAAATTGAAATCACCCCGTGGAAATATTCCCCATTTGCAAAAGAACGTTTAAGTTTCATTTTTCTCTATCAAAAAAAAAAAATAATAATGAGGAGGAAAATGAATAAGGGTAAACCCTCTTAGTTTCTGGGTTTTTGCCACCAATCTCTCCACAAAAAAGGATGGATCCTGCGCGATTTTCAATGAAAGCTAATGGCGAATTTTCTTAGGGGTGCAATTGCGAATTGCGCGAATCTGCGATGTTGCGTATTGGCCGCAAAACGTGGGTTCTGTGACCGTGTGGTAACACCCTTTTCTTCTCGTTGGTTTTTCCCACACGTAGTGCGTTCTGGAGTTCCTTTACGGCGCGGTAAGTTGCAGCTCAGCTCTCGCTAAATCGTTCATGTCCAACCATCTATGCTCGTCGCTCGTTCCATTATATCATCTTACATGCCTTTTTTTCATATGAGCTTCTCAATTTATTAGCCTGTTTCACCTTTTTCTTCTTTCTTATGTTCCCGTGATACGTGCGTATGTATGTACGATCACAATAAACACATTTTTTATCAGTTCAGTCTCGTTTTTTTGCGTTGCCATGTTTACATCGTCTCCGCTTGTTTCTCGTACACTCCTTTGTTATTATTCTTACTACATAGTTTATTGCTTTTCATACCTTTCCCACTGTTGTGCGCTCCACTTGCGTCGAATCGTACCCCGTCGTCGATTTGACAATGTTTTTCTGCCGCAGCGTCCCCTTTCTGGTTTCACAGCAATTATCGTTACTTTTATTAACTCAAGTCAATCTTTTTTTTTTTTATAGATCTCAAGCGAACTCCTTTTCTCTTTTATATATTAATAAAATAAAGGGCACGCTGCGTTTACTGAGTAAAACTGCCATAAGCAATTTTGAAAAGTGACAATTGTCTGCGGGTGCGAGCAGAGACCTGAGTAAAGAGAAAAATGTTGACCACTCGAAAGTAAGCTCGATAACTTTTCAAATATCAAAAATTGGGTCGTGAAACTCCGAATATTCGACTGCATCGTGATTTGAGTACTAAGTCGTATGGAAATATCACAGAAGGGATATCGGGGATATCGCGGGATATCACAGAAGCTTGGCACGAAAAAGCTTACTTGCAAATTCCTTTCGGATTGCAAAACGAATTCTTTCTGTAATAAGTAAATTTAGTTTCACGTGTCCAGTTGTAGTTTTGTATTTATTCATCATCAAAACTAAAAAAATTTTTCTTATTGTTATACTGCTTACCTTCTTCCTTTCCCAGGTTAACACACCGTGATAGTGGTCAGGGGCGGCGGAACAGTTTCAGCCTTGTATGGAGTTCAGGATGAGGGGGAAACATACATGTTCCGCCGCCCCTGATAGTGGTATGATTGCAGTGTAATTTTTCAGATTATAAGGTTGGTAGCACTGGGTCAAACTCAAGTGCACCAACATTATAGCTGTTACACTTACCTGTTTATGATGGGATTCCCTGGATTATATTGCCCAGTAGACATAAAAATTAAAAATTAAACCAGATTTTGTTTTCCTGTTACTTGGAGCGGAGAGCAGTGTATTTTCTCGAGAAACTGGACACTAGTGCATTGCGAAAGTCGATTTGAATTCTAGAGTTTCCGGAACGCTAAGCGGTCGAAGGAATAACTTCTAGTTGACATTTTCTACGTGTTCAATGCATTCACTCGTGTCACGTAGCCGTGTCGTTGTTCTCTGCTTGTGCCCGCAGCAGTACCGTAACTATTAGTTTTCCCACCTGTCACGCGCGTCCGATCGTTCATACTTCGTGACAACGTTTTCGTTCGGGAAGTTTCTTCCCCCATTGTCGTCGGATGTACGCCTCGACGTAGAGACGGAGCCAGTACTGTCCTCGACCACCACGTACCAAACATTACGTACTGAAAACCGTACAAACCTGTCTACTCTGTGTTATCTGTGGTATGTCGTCAGATTGTTGTTTTTTTGTTATGTCTTGTCTACTTCTTGTCCTCTAGTGCGTCAGCCCTGTATTAGTACATATGCTACCATATTTTATTACCTGGTCTTGTGTTGTTTATGTTATTGCCAGGCTTGCATATTGCGTACCTTGTCGAAATTATCTACTATAGTGAACGTCCTTAGCATCCATACACACTAGTTTGCCCATCATTGGATCCGACTCAAAATTTTGGCTCACAACTCTATTGACTCTTTCTTCTCAGATTTGGAATTTTGATACTTTGATGGGCAATCTAATACACACCGCCGACTAAATCGTCAGAACACGATAATTTTGTCTCTTTTTTTTTCCTGATTATCAAAAGTGCGTACACGATGATGTGCAAATATATATAATATATATCACTCATAACGTATGACGCGAACGGTCAATTTATTTACAAAAAGAGAAAAGAAATTAACAATCGGCAAACGAATGTCATACTGTTAATTAATTACGTGAAGAGTAAAGAAAAGAAAAGAACCCGAAGTCCTTCTTCCCATCGTCCCTTGTCTGCGTCTGTACTACCGTCTTAACAATGTACCAATTACCCTTAAATGACCTAACCAAACCTTGTGTCTGTCTTTCTCCGATCCAACCGTATCAAAAATCCACTTAACGAATTAAACCCGATGCCCGTCTTCCCGCTGCCTATTGTAATGATCATCTAATAAGCGCAAAAAGTTTCGTGTTACGAAATATGAGACAAAGATAATAACAGATCTCTATCTCAAGGCTAAACGCGTTTTCGTCTTGAAATGATGCTCGTTTCAAAACGATGAGTCTTCGATACTTATTTTAATTGCGACGTGAATAGAGATTTTTTTCCAAAATAATGAAATCAAAATAACGAACTGAGTCATTATAAGATCTGAAGAAGTCGAGCAAAATTTCTCAAGCGGACAAAGGCAGCCGGATAGAAGAGGATAATGATATATAACAGCGCGACTTTCAGATCACAGGTAGTGCCGCGTTTTCGAGAAAACACATCGGAATCATTCTTTCGTTTATCCCTCATTTATAGGTTGGCGTCTGTCTTGAAGATATCCGTGTATTTCGATATATTATGTTGTCATATCACGTATTATGGTTTCCCATGATTTTACAGTAGTGATGACAGTGCCTGCCACCTCGCTGAGCTACTCTTTCTTGGAGGATCGGCACTTGGTCATGTTTCTCTACTTCAAAGTTTCTTCATCGTCATCAACAATTTCTATTTTGCAACTTTTTTTCATACTAACAAGGTTGTGCCCATTTTTATATTCCATTTCTGATATCTTAAATTTGAAAAAAATTATTTCCACCGATACCGGTTTTGCATATACAATCTACTATTACTTGAAGAATTAAATAGGCACAGCCTTGTTTCTTCCCAGGGAAAATCAAAACTATTCAAGACCAAATTTTTACTACTAGATTCCACAGAGTGTAAGTCAAAGTTTCAAAATTATAAAGTGAGGGTAAGTCTAATTAATTATCAATTTCTTAATAAATCTTGACCAATTTAAAAAAAAAATTCTTAAAATTCAATAAATCTCAATGAGAATATTCGAAATTTGTTGTGGTTCTAGAATTAGCTTTCGAAAATCCAATTAATCCTTCGATTACCAATTTTTAATGCTTGTAGCAACAAAACTATCAGTATTCCAATAGATTCCATTCAACTGAAAAATGTTCTTCAACTTGGAAATTGAAGGGTTAATAAAACTTGTTTCGCTTTTTAAATATGATTGCCAAAGCTTCTTTTTTTCTCTCATTGCAGCTTTTTTAGAGAAACAATTTTCCGACAATAATTTATAAGTCAAATCACTAAGGAAAACAATGATCACTTTACTCTTTCTCATTTAAAAGTGTTCTATTACCAACAGATTTTATTAAAAATAAAACTAAAATAGTCGTATAATTTTTTTAGACTTAAACACTACTTGGGAACTAAAGTTTAAGATAGAATTTTAAATTATTGAATAATTTCTTTTCCTGAGGAACATATGCGGAATGAAAATTGTTTGACCTTTTGTAGAAAAGTTAGTGTGATTCCGTCAAATTAACCCAGTGAGAGGCCGATAGTCACAGAGTTGATACGAGTGCGATCCTCCAAGGAACAATATGATTTCCCCTATGCAGTTCCTTAGGGACTGAGTAATATCTGCCGCCTCTACCTACACATAGTTTGTCACACATGCGCGCATATTTCACTCACACATACACAATTGCAAATACAATACGCACGCGCGCGCGAATCCACGTCCCCGGTAAATCACCCCGTATGTATATATAATAAACTGTGTAACGCAGTTTATATACCTGGTACCTATTGATTTCATTATATTCAGCACATACACACGTGACTGCTTAACATTATATCAGCTTGATAATATTTCGACTTTCCGCCAAAAAGTACATACATATATCAGTCCTAAATTAATTATACATCATTTACGTCTCTACATACAATCCTAAGTGATATTTATAATTGCATGCATTCCATTTTATATGATCTCTAACTTAGGTTCCAGTATCAGGTACGATGCGTCTCAAAATCTTACGTGGTTGCCATTCAATTCAATTTGACATTAAAAAATTAACACAAGTCTGAACAGACATTGCTCGGCGAGGCGAAAAGGCTATATTAAATTTTAATTTGTGGATGACAATTGCTTGAAATAAAATACTCTCATCCTGCAAACTATCCCTTGATTTTTGTTAAGCACCCAAAGCAATAAAGTCTGCTGTCAAATCCGCTTTTATCGAAATTTTAAATTGCAAATAAAAGGACCTCTTGATTCGCAAAGTCTGGCTTTTCAATGCTTATCGAACTAAACCTTGTAAAGTGGATTCACATTGTTCTGGATTTCTCGATTCGGTTATTGGCACCGGTAACTACTTTGTATCGAGACTAGAATGGCACGCAAATTGAATTGCGAATTGTATTGGCAGCCAAGTGCGAATATTGAAACGCAGCGAACCATTCACCAGCGGTGTAGCTGATTCGATGAACCCTATCGATGCATCTTTTAACGATCATGCCTCAGGTCTACCTCCTTCTACTTGTAAATTAAAATCGGTTCTCGCAAGTTTCCGAAGATTCGACTAATTTCAAACTTCGAACCTCTCAATTGGAAAATTTTAAATCATTTTAAAATCGTGATTCGTTTTCACAAATCAATTATCGAATCAGGTACACCGAAAGCTCAGAGTGCAATGCAACAAAATGTTTGGAAGAGATCGTCATTTTTTTCATTTATAACAGCCGGGTTGCGGTAATGCGAGGCCAGGTTGTTACGGAGCAAGGACTTGGAATTGTAGGCATTCGAGTTTCCGTTGACAAAGACTCACGTTTCGGATTCACCCTCACGAGAGCTGGCGGATGGTAAGTTAAATTGTTCACTCTTTCCTTGTTATCATCAAATTTTTAACAGAAATTTTAATTAATCGTGAAGAAATTTAATTGAGGGTATTGTCTACAGTTTAATATTTCATCAATAGCAGCGGAAGGAATATTTTAGGATCCATTACAGAAGTCACAATGCTGTGATTAATTTGCTATTCTTCCAAAAGAGAAGAAAAATGTTCGTTGTTAGTTTAGAAAAACAGGAGTAAATCGGTTATTTAAGTTATACTCTTTAATTGGATTGTGTCAAAACACTGCAATTATTGGTGAAGTCTTCCAATATTGTGGCATACTGATTTTACAAATTAAGTTAAATTAAAACCGGAGACTTTAAATTTATTAGTTCCAACCTGAATTATTATAAATATCCAAACTATGAGCAGTCACTCTTATAGAACTGTAATAAAATATCTACAATTTTTTAAGTCAGTTATAATTAAGAATTAAATTGCATTTAGTTTTGACTTGAGATCCCTTCATGATATTATTCGATTCGATCAGGTTCGACGTTCTCGTTAACGGAGGAGGTGCAGTGACTCTGCAATTTCAACGAAGCCCATTCAGGCCCCTCACGCGAACAGTTTTCGTTCCATGGAATCAAATCGTAGTTCTACCACCCGTCGTAATGACCTTAAGCGAAGGCGGTGATTCACCGAAATCGAAGCAACCGCCCAGTCCCGCAGTTGGTATGTAAAAATTTCTCCCAAAAAAATTGTAATGAACATTTTTGGACGTTTTGGTCTTTTTATCAAAGAAAATATGTACAGTATAACTGTTGAACAATTTTGTGTCCGTGAAGAATTTTTTTTTCATTTTCATTTAATTTCATTGATTGTTGAGCAGGGTTGCTACAAAACTATTTTCTTATCGCCTGTTTGTCCAGTCTTTCAAACTCTGTAGCAACTCTGTTGATTAATGTTCGATGTGATTCAATTTAGATGAAAGATTTCATCTTGTGATGTCTACTTACATATTCGTTCGTGTCATATATTGCCGTCCATTGTTGTTCTTAATCCAGTATTCTATTAATTGACTCCATAAAATATAATAGGCTTCCCAGGGTTTTCAGTGGGTCTCTTTGGAGAAAATGGCCCCTGTGTGGAACACGATCACGAAACTCTTCGCCCTATTATTGTTGGAACTTGGATGCCGGAAAAAGTTGGAGGACTACCTGGAAAGAGTTTAGTCTTTGCTGAGACACAGGTGAATAATGATATTTTGGTTACCCCTTACACATGAAATGAATTAATAACTGCAGAGCTAGGCTATTCCCCAAATCTGCTGCCTAACTCTACTTAATTCCAAAATTCACCGATAAACATATTCCCATAGATCATCCAAGAAAGTATCGCAATTCCCGGATCGAACCTGCACCTGATGTACCAGAGCAGCCAGGCAGCGGGTTATCTGTCAACAGTAAGGATGCAATTAACGGGGCCATATATTCCGAAATCGCTAACTCATGTACACGTGCACGTCGAGATCGAGGGCTCCCTACACACCAAGACTTACGAGGCAGATCCCAATTTAACGCACACTTTCGCCTGGAACAAGCGAAACGTTTACAAACAGAAGGTGTACGGAATCGCTCAAGCGAAAATCTCGGTCGGCTATCAGCACTCGACATGTCCTTCCGTGATATGGGAGACACAAACCGCCACCTTGCAAGGCTTCGATGTCGATATTTCGGACGTGGGTGGTTGGGGTTTGGACATTCACCATCACTACAACTTTCACGAGGGTATTTTGCAAAAAGGTGACGGATCGACGCTGCACTTTAAGCAGTATCCCCGAACCGTAAAGGTCATCATGGGAACCGGATTGCAGAGGAATTTGCAATGCGACGATTGCAATGGTCTTGCGAGAGATGCGCGGCTGCTCACCCCAGTTGCACTTACTAGTGGCCCTGATGGAAGTATTTACGTGGGCGACTTCAACCTCGTGAGACGAATCACCCCTGAAGGAAAAGTCTACACGGTTCTAGTGTTGAGGTAAATATGAGATAATAATAAATCGAATAAAAGTTTAATTTTAGATGAGAGGATATAAAACTAACCGGTTTTATTTTCATTTACAGAGCAACGCAAGTCGCCTATCAATATTATCTTTGCGTCTCGCCAGCAGACGGTCATTTATACATCAGCGATCCAGAGAAACATCAAATTTTAAGAGCGCTTTCGTTGGATGAGGTCCAAGATCCTGATCTCAACATTGAACCGGTTGTGGGAAGCGGAGAACGATGTATACCTGGAGATGATGGTCATTGTGGTGACGAAGGACCTGCCATTCGAGCCAAACTGGCTCACCCGAAAGGTAATTAATTACCGAAAGCTCTAAGTATAATTATTTATCGGCCTAAATCTGTCAGCTAATTTTGGATTTATTAATTGAGGTACTTCAATTTATCTAAATAGCCCTTTAACAAAGGATCCTGAGCACAGACAAGGAGAAAGACTGGGGATTCCTCAGACTGGAGTTCTCTCCAACGTTCGCGCTCAGATTTTCTTTATTAGAGGAGAATTTTAGTAACCTCTGAGAGATTAGCTGAACCCTCCATTTCAAAATCTTTCTTTTTTTTTCTATACAGGAATCGCAATCGCTGCCGACAAGACGATGTACATCGCAGATGGAACCAACATCCGAGCAGTCGATCCCCACGGAGTTATCCACACCCTAGTAGGTCATCATGGTCATCACAATCATTGGTCACCAGCTCCTTGCACCGGAGCAATTCCAGCGCACCAGGCCCAACTACAATGGCCTACCGGTTTATCTCTCAGTCCCCTCGATGGGTCCCTGCACTTTATTGATGATAGACTCGTCCTCAAACTTACGAGTGACCTTAAGGTTCGAGTTGTTGCAGGAACACCACTCCACTGCACTAGCAACGCCAACAACGCTGATTTGCCAAAAACCAACTCGACAACTCTCTCCAATCTAAAGAAATCTGAAGAAGTTCTTGGATCGGTATTAGCCGTTGGCTTCAGTCCAACTGGTGAATTATACATCGCCGATAGCGATTCTCATCGTGTTAATTCTATCAGAGTAGTAGATTCTTCAGGAAAAATGTCATATTTCGCTGGTCAGCAACACGAACGTCTTCGGGGACAGTGTGAGTGTAATAATACTACACCTAGCACTAAAGAATCGGATTTTACTTGCGCATGTACGGATGACACAAGCAGTACGGAAACTCTCCTATCGTCGAATGCAAAGTTTACGGCCATTTCCGCCCTTGCTGTGTCGCCTGATGGAGTTTTGCATATCGCTGACCAAGGCAGTTTGCATATTCTGGCGCTGCAACCTTATCTTCCTAATCATGATGAGAGTGGCGAATTCCATATTCCGTTTCCACCATCAAATGAAGTTTACGTTTTCAATCGGTATGGTCAGCATGTAGCGACGAAAGACCTAACTTCTGGAAAGACGAGGTATTCGTTCCTTTACAGTAAGAATACGAGCTTTGGCAAACTGTCAACGGTGACGGACAGTGCTGGAAACAAGATTCAGTTCTTGAGAGACTACAGCAACGTTGTAAGTTCTATTGAAAACACTCAGGACCACAAATCGGAATTGAAAATCTCTGGAGTTGGGTTCCTTGTGAAATTATCAGAAAACGGAAGATCAGAAATCACGCTTGATTATGATAGTGCAACTGGACTTCTTACCAGTCGATCAGGAGGACGAGAAACTTACATGTATAATTATGATGATCTTGGACGAGTGACTGAAGTGATTCTACCAACTGGAGAAAAATTGAAATTGACGTCTCAATTAACGACTGATGAAACTCTTTCCGTCAAAGTCTCAGCGCCTCTTCAAGCCTTGAAACTAGGACAGAAGCAGAAATTCATGGAATTCTTGATGAAGAATGAGAGGTCGAATATGCTGACGATTATTGATGGTTCTCAAGTCAAGAAAGCAACAGCTTACCCCAACAGCACACTGGAAGTTTTTCTACCTGGTGGAGGAAGAATAATGACAGCTGCAACGACGAAGCATCCTCTTCTTGAAGCTGCTTTACCCGTTGAAGCCGAGATGCTTCCAATGTGGAGTTACCAAATGATGACTTTGGGTGAAGTGACCAATACCATGGCGACTACCTACAATCTCGTTGGTGACGTGAGTCATCTTCAGCAGACGTTGAGTCGAGAGGTCTGGGTAAATGATACAAGAGTGATAGGTGTCGAGTTCGAACAGGCCTTCAGTCGAGAAACCTTCTATGATAAATCCAGAAATCCTCTTCTAACAGTGACCTTCGATCCGGCGGGTCTACCCTTGTCTTGGCAGCCACACAATCAAGGCCACAACCTCACGATCACCTACGACAGATTCAATAGAATGGACAGCTGGAGATGGGGCGCTTCTGACGAGTCCTACGGGTACGATAGACATGGACAACTGGCAGAGATTTCCAACAGTCAAGATGGTGCCAAGCACTATACCTACAACGATGTCAACATGTTGTCGAAGATAACTCTACCAAGTGATCGTGCTTTCTCTCTACAGTATGACGATGATGGTGGTTTGCGTCACATCATTCTCCCCTCTGGAACCAAACACTCCTTCTCCTGCCAATCATCTCTCGGTTTCTTGAGAGTGACCTACATTCCACCCGGAAGTTCAAGAGCTTATCTCCAACACTACAGTCACGATGGAAACTTACTGCAAACTGTATTCCCAGGTGACGGTGCAAGAATTGTCTACAGGTATCACACTTCTGGTCAGTTGGCAGAAGTTGTCCACGGAGACGGAAAGAGCGAAATGAAATACACAGACAGTGGCTTACCTTCTGAGGTAATACATTCCGAAAGAGATGTGGAATACAAGTGGGACTATCAGTACAACGCTGGTCTTCTGGTCGAAGAACGGATAGACTTCGGTGCTAAGACAGGTCTCAGTAATGCCAAGTTCACTTTTGATTACGATTCAAACTTCCGATTGATATCTGTACAAGGAAGAATAGGAGGTCAAACTCTGCCTTCGCATGTCATGGGCTACAGTCAGAAAACTGGAACTTTGGATCAAATAGGACCCTTCAAGATATCGAAGCCGCGGACTAACGAGACGACTGTCTTCGACGGAACCGCAATATTTTCAAGGAAAACTGATATGAGATATCTGGAGACTCAGGTGACGGTTACAATTCACGGGATGGAAGTTTTCCGTATGGAGTTCACTCATGATTCCCAGGGTCGAATCAACCAGACAAGGACTTACACTAAGAACGTGGGTGTCAACACTTACACGAATGTCAAGAACTACACATGGGATTACGATGGTCAGCTAACAGGTGTTGAAGCTCAGGAACCCTGGGAATTTAAATACGACGCGAACGGTAATATGTTGTCACTCACCTATCGAGGAAACACAATACCGATGGAATACAATTCCATGGATAGAATCATCAAATTTGGAGAAGGGCTCTACAAATACGATAACAGAGGGCTGGTGATTCAGAATGCGAGGGAGGAGCGATTCAATTACAACGCGAAGGGACTCTTGGTCCGGGCAACAAAGAGGGGAAGGTTTGATGTGAGATACTATTACGACCACCTTGATCGACTCGCGACAAGGAAAGACAATTACGGAAACGTCACGCAGTTCTTCTACAATAACCAGCAGCGACCTTACGAAGTCAATCAAATCTACAGTCCCCGGGATGGAAAACTCATGTCGCTTGTCTACGACGATAGGGGACATCTTATCTACGCACAAGTCTACAGGAACAAATATTATATCACAACTGATCAGTGCGGAACGCCAATTATGATCTTCAACCAATATGGTGAAGGAATTCGTGAAATAATGAGGTCTCCTTATGGACACATAGTTTACGATTCGAATCCGTATCTCTACCTTCCTGTTGATTTCTGTGGAGGTCTTTTGGATCAGGTGACGTCTTTGGTTCACATGCCAAACGGAAAGGTCTATGATCCTCTGATTGGACAGTGGATGTCGCCGTTATGGGAGAACATGCTAGATAGACTTCAAACTCCAACTCATCTTCATCTCTATAGATTCAATGGAAACAATCCTATTGATGTTCGTCAAACTGACCGCCATAGACAACTAACAGGTAATTAAATAATTAAATGCTTGCGCTAGGTTCTAAAATCATAGCATCTTATTCTATCTTAGCTAATACCAATCTTATCTTGACAGATCACACTTTCTGGCTCTCAAACTTGGGTTACGACCTCAACAGCCTCGCACCACAGTTGTTCCCGAACCATCTTCCCGAAAGTCTAGTTCCTCCAGCCTTGGGTCCAGGAACGTCAATCTTCGGCAAGAAGGAGCGAATCAGGAACCTAGGAGTTCAATCCGGCTTTTTGGCCCACATTGCCCAAAGGCACTCTAGCGACGCAGCAGGTCTTTCAGCTCCACCTCGATCGGCCTTGAAGAAAGACACGAGTGAGCTGATTCCAAATCGTCTTGGTGCAGCATCAGATCCTCCATTCGGAAAAGGCATCTTGGTCTCCAGAACCGCTGATGGTCAAGCTGTAGTTTCAAGTGTTCCAACTGCCAATACAATCTACAAGGACGTCTTTACGACCGTCTTCAATGAGTCCTACTTCCTGCCGTTCACTTTCGTAGTCCACAGTGCCCAACAGGACGCCTTTTACTTCGTGAAGGAAGGAACTTGGAAATCAGCAGAGGACCGGGTTCAACTGAAACGACTTGGTGGTCAGGTAAATACAACCTTCCATCAGAGCGCGAATGGAAGTGGCAGTAGCACTCTGGTGGACGTCAAAATCCACGGAGCCAGCTATGTGATCAACCTCAGATATGGGACAACAGCTGAGAAGGAAAAGCAACGGCTTCTTCATCATGCAAAGGCAACTGCAATTCGCAAAGCTTGGCATCGAGAAAGGGAGGCTTTGAAGGCAAATACGCCAACGATGATTGAATGGAGCGCAGCTGAGCAGGATGAAATCGTCAAGGTCGGCCTAGCATCCAACTACGAGGGCGACTACGTCCACGACGCACAAATCTATCCAGAATTAGCAGAAGATCCCTACAATGTTAGGTTCACGAAGAAACCCGTGGATCCAACTAGTAAAAAGAGACGCCGAAGAAGAGGTGTTCCCTCGGCTTGTAAATTCTGGTGGTCGGACAAGTTTTGCTAGGTGGTGTCGTGAAGTTTGAATTTTGTCTGATCTCCTGAACTCTCCAAGTGAGAACGAGTGACGAACGAGGCGAGTCATGGACACTATCAAAAGTTTTATACCAAAGTCTATTTGTGTATTTCAAAGATGCCAAATACTAAAATTATATTATATTATACACCGTGATAGGGTCTACTCCTAGGTTAAGACTGAATAATATTTGAGAATCAGGTCCTGATGGGAAAATCGAAGTGAAGATCAGTTTTTCATAATTGGTACCATTTGGAACCAACGTGGAAGTGTCACCTTGATTTTTCTAGCAAGACAACAAGGGAATTTCCAAGGGACGTTTTTGAAAACGTTGCCTAAAAAGACGGTGTGAAAAGAATAGTGCCCGTGAATACGGTTGGAAAAAACGTTCGCGTGACTCTGAAAGAAAGTTACGCGAGCTATCGATACAAGGTACATAACTAAGAATAATGAAACGATTAAGTATATCGCGACCTTTCGTCGTTGAGATAAACGAGTTAGAATTCTGAAATTGCAGAGAATTCTAGAGTGAATGGACCTAGTCAATAAATAGCTTTAAATTGACGTACATAAGCCTACGAAGCGCTGTATCTATTGAATTATTGCGTGTGAGTGTGGATAAAACGGACGAAAAGAGTTCCAGAAATCTAAATTGAAATTGAATGTGAAAGCAAATTTCAGATTTCTTTGTCTCCGCTCGTCTTTAGTCCAGAGTATGTAAGACGGAAGAGGCACAAAGGCATTGAAATTTGCAGGAGTATTTTCTAGACTTCTCTCTTCTTTTCTGAAAGTATATTCCAATTTGATTGTTCAGCTTGTTCAGTGAAAAGGAATGAATGCGATTCATGAATGTATCTGAGAATGAATCTCTAGTTTCTCAACGACGAATCGTCAATTTGTTACATTCAAGAACAATACAGGATTGCGAGGACTTCATCTATCGAGTGACCAGTATTGAGAACCTTTTACTTAAAGATTAAAGGTGTTAAGTGAGGCGAGAAGTTTGTATTATATAGTGGTGCTTTCTCGGTGCAATGTTGACAGTGTACGGGACGAAAACAGATTAAGGCTAACTTATTTTTAACATGGATGTGTTGTACGTTAGCGATAGCTAGTGATGAATGCCGGCGAGTGCGTCACTGTTGAACGGTGACTTTTCGTGGAAAGCATAATCGGGATCGAAATTTTAAAAATTTAAAAAGTAGACGATAAGTTCCTATAGTTTGACTCCAAGATTTAAATTGAAATTTCCCGATTAAGCCTCCATTCTTGGGAAATCTGGTCACCAGTGAAGAGCGTCTAACGTAAACGTATTTGTGCTTGCTGGATAAATGGAACGATCGATACTACGTTTCTTCACGTATTTACTAAGTGTATTTACGTCGAAATCGAACTACCGTCAATACCCGTATACCGCGCAAAAAACCTTATCAACCGTTTATTTTTTATTACTGTATTATCAAAAGTCAATAATCGTATTCATTTACGGAAGGTTATATAGTGGCGTCCTTACATTCTAGATAAAAAAGCTACTAAATGTATAAATGAAATTAGGGATAGATGAGCTTCGTTAAATGAATCTTTCAACTCGAGAGTGTTGAGACTGACACCAATTACATTCTGCGGTTCAAGAAAAGTGAGCGATGCGTTCATCCGAGATCAATCGAGTTCTAATTGATTTATATTCTAAATTAAATTTTGTACAGTCATTCCTTTTTTTTACTTATTTAATGAATTGTTTATCTGTTTAATAAAACTAAATCTGTGAAACTTAAAGATTTGAATTCTTGCGTTCTAACAAAAATTAGGAAATTATTTAGGAAAATGTAAAATTTCCCATCAAACACATTATTTTAAAACCTGGAGTCATTTTTTTTTTCCTTTTTGGAAAATTCTCAAACGCATGCTCACGTTTATCATTCGACTGAACTACAGTTTCAATTCGTGATCATCTAAACACGTATCCTACCTTTAAAACAAAGACACTGCCACACCAACTTTACCATTTTTACGCGTTCAATCAACAATTTTAAACGATTTTCCATGGTAGAAAAAATTCTTCTGCGAGTCCAGATCGTTTAAAGAAAAGAAGAAAGTTCGGTCGAGAATTTGAAAAGAAGTTGGTACTCGAATTTAAAAAATTGTTATTGTCTAACATGGATTTATTTGAATACATACAATTTTTCTCCGGATGTAGTATTCCCGACTAAAAAAAAGAAAAAATTTGCCGCCCTTAAGTGGCCTGTAATACGTTGTCCCTGTTGATAGAATTAATAATCCACTATACTCGACTATTAAGAAATGGACTATTTTTATTATGTATCAAGTGTCAAATGTCAGATGTGAACACTGCTAGGGATGCTAGAATGAATTGAAGGTATTGTACGCCGGCAGTTTGAGGAAAACAATCCTAAAAAAAGGTGGAAGGAGAAAATTTATTGCTATAACTTTCAACTTCCATGAAGTTTCGAGTTCTTGTTTCGCAAATTTCATTAAATAACTCTTCCGGGTAATAAACGTGTTTCTATGTCCTCTCAGACTTGAGAAAAGTGTGAGAATAAAAAAGATAATAGACCGACCTGTATATATTTACCATTAACCCCTCGATCCGCTTGCACCTGGGTCAGAGTCAAAATATCGAAGATAAAATATTGGTTCCTCTTTTTCATTGTTTTTTAATTCTAAGATTTCTGTGATTGATGATCAGAGTGTTTTCTGAAGTAGCAGTAAATATTTTTTTTTATTTAAAAACTGTTTAGAACAAGTTTGGGAAACACTGCAACATGCTGTGATTTTTTTAAATATATGTATTTGAATGAAGTGACTAAATAGATAGTTTTCAAATATTTTTGCCTCAATTATCGTTCGATATTGTGACTTGAGGTGACCCGTTTGCACGCTCAATACTCGAATGAATAGTGAATCAAAGTGTAAGGAATGTACGACGCTAATAAGAGCTGAAACCAAAGCACAACTCAGCCACGCTACATAGCTAACGACCACTACTTTGGTAGGATACGCTATTTTGCCGCTGATCTAATTGTTTACTGTCACGTGTTGCTGTAAACCTAAACTACATAACGATACGATATATTTTATTTATATAATAATAACCTAATCGACTGTATATTTATTGTAAATAGTCACGATGTTTGCGATGACGTACACAATATATCTGTACTTGGATGGAACCTGCCTGAACTGCGCCTGATCCCCTCATCATCCTTCATAGTCATTAATTATCATAGAGTTAAAAAAAACATCAAAATTGACCTAAAAAGAGTTTTTGGGATTAATGTAAAGATATATAATGAATTTGTATAAATTCTTAATTTTAAATAAGCGCGGGAAGCCCCGACCAGTTTTCGATTGGCTACACTGTTTGAGATTGGCAGCACTTCTTGGGATTTTTGGGAAAATACCTAAATAATTAAAATAATAATTAGACCATTAGAGAAAAAAGAACTTTAGAAGAAAGAACATTAAAGAACTTGCTGAATTATCCTCGAAATTATCAAAGAATCAAATTAAAATTCAGCAGTTATTTATACCTCTTGTGTATCATTCGATAAATTTAACCGAATATAAAAAATATTTTGGGTCAATTTTGATGGAAGTGTTTCCATATTAAAATAGTGATCACGAGCTCGATCATACATGGATAGTGAACCATTGACTTTTCCGTCAATTAATATCAGAAATATAAATTTCAGAAGGTGCATTTTAATCAGGAGTGCAGCCTTGGAATAAGAGCAAACACTCTATTTCCTTGGGTTTTTGAATTTTGTAGAATTTTCTAAACACTAAAAGATTCTATAAATTCTAATTCTAATTCATTGCTATTCGAATTCTAGATAATACCGTTTTTTTAAAGAGTTTATATTTTTCTCTTGTACATAAAATAGTTACGTACTGTATAAGAAATACTGAATAAAGTACGGTAATCGTCTGTTCCTCCGTATAGACTGATTCGTCAAAAATGATTATTTACTTTCGAAACCCACAATTTTAAAAAAATGGCAAAAGTGAAAACCTGATAAAAATGTATATCGTGCTCGTCTGACTATTAATCAGATGTCAATATTAAATATTATAAAATTAACAGAAAAGATAATTAAGAATACATATTTCTTACAGATTGAATTTTGAAGAGAACTTCTTACGGTACGTGTTTAATTTTTTAATTTTAATTCAACTACAAATTGGTCGAGAAAAAAATATTTTAGTGAATTTTAGGAAAGACGATTCTCGTTTTAATAAAGCATGTTTAACAGTTTAAGACATTATTATATTCGTATATATTAAATGTTTTCAAGAAATATATATGCTCTATATATGATAATAAAAATTAAAAATGCTTACGTGGTTTATAATGCCTTCCCGATAACTGAAGAGTCGATGAATCAAAAGACTTTTAACTTCCTGCGTACTCCAAATGCTATAAAGAGACTTGCTGCCTGATAAAAAAATGTAAGAATTTTAGAAATATTTACTTCTTTTTTAAAGAAAGTTTACTGACAGAAAATTTTATTTCAGTTCTATAATTTATAAATAGTAAATTAAAGTAATTATAAGAAACTTACGATGGTTATGGATATCAACAAAGCGGATAAGGAAACTGAGTGAATGTGGGACTTTAATAAAATAACTGCATTTTTCAAACATCCTGATTTGTAAGACACATTTTCCGACATTTTTACACACTAGATTTTGGAAAAAAAATTATAATCTTTCAATTTTTAAAAAAATGTTTGTAATACCTTTTCGATTGTAGTCGAACAACAACTTTGAGGAATACTCTTCCGATTTTCTATCCAGTCTTTATGTGATTTAATCCCACAACATTGTAACTATTATTTAAAACGAAAAAAAAATATAAATATTTTTTATGAGTTTATTTTATTGGGAAAACTGTGGTTAATTTGTACATATAATAATTTTTTTAATAGGGTGGAAGATATCTTACGTATCTTTGTGTGGTATCCCAAGCTTCGGTGGCCCAATCCAAATTATGATAGTTTTCTATAGAATTTGTCATGTCGATTCGAATTTTTTGCATCAAGGTATCAAAAAATGAAAAACTCATAATGGCGGAGATAAAAATAGTATATAAAAATATTGACTGACAAATAATGTACTGCAAATAAACCATTTTTTTAAATTTTTTACCAGTTATTACGGTTTCTTATTTTAAGCTTGAATTAGTTAACAACTCACGATTATTAAAATATTTTTTCTTTTCTTCATAAATGCTAGTAGACCCATAAGTGACACCATAGTAACAAAAATTCCAACTAAGAGGAGAATCGAGATGAAAAGACGTTGACCTATTAGTAATTTAATATCAACCAGCATCCATATGGAAAGCACTACTGTTATGATTCCTGCTAACTAAAAAAATCCAAAAATGATACATAACAGTAAAAAAGTTTGGAAATAATATTATAGAATATAATTCAAAATATTATTTTAAAACTTACAAGTGTTATACTATTAATTGCGAGAAAGGAAACTTTAAGACATTTTTTGGGAAGTTTTTTATAAGATAGTTTGTAAACTGGTAAGCCCAGAAATTTTGGTTTTCTAACAGAGACAGAACTTCCGCTCTCAGTGATTTCTTCACCTTCTGAACTTGTTTCACTCTCTTCATATTTTTCTGCACTTTTATTACGATGTGCCATAATTTTAGTAATTTACTTCAATAAATATTCTTCAAGTTTATATAAAAGTTACTTTAAAAAAAAATATAATCATGTCTAATTTTCTGATAACTATCAAAATTAACCTACACACTTCTATTACAAAATCGCGAGCGACAGAACGACAGAATTGACACTTGCAACACGTGGTTGATGCCTAATTTCCGTGTTCATATTTTTTAATCCGAAACATGTTCATAATCTGATATATTTAGCTATGTGATACGAATTCAGTAAAAATTAATTGTAAGAGGTAAACAATTACAAACTATAGAATGAAAACTTTTATATTGCTTCACTTAAATACTTATTACAAAAATCCGAGTTTATCTTTAGCCAAAAATACCTTAAATCGAAATCGCAACCGAGTGAACTATGCTTTTACTTCTATCTACATAGTCCTATATTCTATAATAACTTTTATTAAAACAAGTTTAATTGAACATCCGGATTCTAAATTGTAGGAGAATCAACGTTTCGAGTGTTTCCTAGAACTTTTCGAGACTTTCGTTTCAGGTCCAATAAGTATGCGTCCAGCAGCAATTTCTTCGCGGTCAGCAGAATTCTCTATTTGTTTTTGAGCCTCAAGGAAAAACATCACATCTCTCAGTTGTTCCTTCAAGTCTGTTAACTCTGATTCCTTTGTAGTTTTATACTGCGCCAATTCATCCTGAAGCGTCTTGTATTTCATTTGCCAAGAGGTCTGATTCAGTTGAAGGGATTTCCTCAAAGCTTTTTCTTCCGAAAGTTCAGACTGTGATTGAGACAGCTTGTGAGTTATATTCTGTATTTTTTTCTCGAGAGTCTGCTTTTCTCTATTCAAAGTTGATATCTTTTTCTGAAGTCAGAAAAACACGCATTGTTAGACAAAGATATTTCTAATTAAATTTTTAAATTATTAAAATAACTCAAATACATACCTTCATATCTGCATTCTCGTCCTTGACTTGAATCAATTTCTCACGTAATTCAGCAGTTTCCGAAATTGTGCGTTGCTCGACCCGATTGAGCCGATCTTCAAAGTACTGTCTTTGAGTTTCTAATTGAGAGGATAATAGATGTGTGAACTCCAACTGAACGGATTCAACTTTTTCGTCAAAAGTAGCACCTTCGCTTTTAGTTGGTTCCTGATCTGCTACCATTTTTCCATCCTTGTCTTGCAGAAGACGATGGACAAAACTATCTGCGACGTAATCCCATACACGATTATTTCCAAGTTGCATAGCATAACAGTGATGAGTTTCTTTATAATGCACAAATGCGTGCCCCTTGAGATAACGCGAACATCCTATGTATCCACAAATCAGGCAAATCCACAAAGCATCGCTGGTCGAACGTGCAACTAAAATTAAAAAGTACGATTAAAATTGTGACACAATCTATTGCTACATGGTAATGACATTAATCATGAGTTAGCTAACAGCTTATTAAAAATAACAAAATATCTAAGAATTAGGAATATATTTTTATACGTACCACCACATTCCATGCAGTGACTGTCACCTAATGGCTCTGGCGTTTGAGCATAACGACAAATAGGACAAGAAGTGTCACCCCATTTTACTAAGCAACTAGCATGAAATGTATGATTACACAGAACTGTTAAAATTCCATCTACACTCTCGTCCATCCTTTCTAAGCAAACTGGACATGATGGTAATTCTGTGTGGCCTGCAATTGGCATTCCATTGTCTCCAACCTCAACATTAGAAACGAAGACAAGGTGACAGACTGCATCTGGTTCTATAGAATTGTAAGGCGCTCCATTAAATGTTTCATAAAATTCACTGGCGGCTCCCTGCAAATAAAAAACTATATTATTAAAACATTCCAGACCAGCTTTAGGTCTTTAGATTTTTGCTATCTAGCCCCATCCTCTTAAATAATAAAATCCTTGAAGCTTACCGAATTACGGAAAGTAATCAAAACCATGTACTGATCAGGATTATCGTCTCTCAGAATCCTAAAATGTTGAATATTTTCATGACATGCTGCTGTAAATTGTAGCAGATCGTGACATGTCATGTTCGCTGGAACTGAGAGCATGCAAATGGTGTTGCTTCGATTCGCTGCGCTCTTTACAGTAGTCAATTCACTGCAAAAAAAAAAGTATTTTTTAAATCAATATGGAATAAATTATCTCAAAATCTTATTACTCAATTGCAATTTGTAACAATAAAGCACCCACTCTTCTTTAAATAGATGCAAAATTCCCTTAGTAACTTCTACGAATGGATTTCCAGAAAAAAAGCTGATTTGATGAGGAACATTGCAGGATGCTGCACTTTCCGAAGGCGGATTTTGT
Source organism: Synergus magnus (assembly GCA_032275165.1). Taxonomy (NCBI): domain Eukaryota; kingdom Metazoa; phylum Arthropoda; class Insecta; order Hymenoptera; family Cynipidae; genus Synergus; species Synergus magnus. The sequence continues at coordinate 2,477,839 of JAUESH010000036.1, forward strand.
GAAATTGAAGCGGCCGATTCCTCCGAATTGATTCTGGAGTTAGAATGTGACTTGCTAGAGCTTTTTGGCAATAAAGGCGTTGGATCTTCTTCAGCACTCGGGTAACTCTCTATTGTAATGTTCTTTGGCTCTCGACAGCCCCTCATTTTCCTTACAGCCATTGCACCTGAAAAGAATGGCTAATATGTAATATAAACTCTGAGAGTAAAAACGATAAATAGCCTTTAATATAACCTCAAAGCTTCTCAAAACATGTACCGAATGAAATCTTACTTTCCGGATGATAAATATATTAATATATGATTATAAATAAAGCTTACCAGCAGTTTCCTCCGAATCAGAATCACTAACTTCAATTCGAAGAACACAGAGAGATACCAAAAATTCAGTGGAACTCATCACATATTCCAAATATCATACGTCGTCGTAAATAAACGATGAAATAGACAATTCATGTCCTTGCTAAATTTGGATAAAAGGACAAATCATCAAATTTTATCGTAAATAGCTTGTTAAATTTGCACAACAATTGCAACGATCGTGAATGTCGTGATGACAACACAACTAAACACAACCTGACGCAAAACGCAATTTGACATATGTATGTATAGTAATCAGATGATTTTTGAGCATGCGCATTTAAAAATTAAAGAGCTAGAGGGCGCTCATTTCAATTTGACAGATTTGATATGTTGAGGTTATGTCACTAAGTTTTCAATAATGATTTCAAGGTTATTTCTTGAAGAAAATAATTCGTGAAACGTACTTTCCTAATAAGTTTTTTAGATGATCTAAATAGTGTTGTTTAACATTTCCTTTATTGTTGCAATTATTCTACTCGAAAATGTTGCGCACGGCTCGGATTACTTACTTAAAACCCAATGGAACCTTTAATTTTCAAACTGGAGTAAGCGACATTTATTTACTATGAATTATTAAATTTAGCTAAATAGTTATAATTACGTAAATAATATGAATACTCTAGTGAAAAAAAGTGATTTCATTAGCTGCAATTTAGTTGATAAGTCTATAATATTAACTACACGATGTCAATTTGAAGTAACTGTTTTAAAAAATTAAGTTTTATACATTTTATACAAGAATTTCAGTTTTCTCTATACTAAATGTTGTTTGTTTCAATTGTCACATTTTAATTTACAGTACATTTTCTAATGTTTGCATAATGCCAAATTACATTAATTTGTAATTTATTGAAATCAATTTGTGTCAATGCCAAACTCATGTTTTTTACAATTCTAGTGCGTAAATTGCTCGAAAACAATTAGAGGAGACTTTTCTGAAAAGTTGGAAAGCGGACCCCAATTGGAAAATTTTTTATCAGACGAGCCACTGATAAAATACGAAGGAAAATTAAAATTGGAAAGGGGAGATAATTCGAGATTAAAATTACCACCATGGCTAAAAAGAGAAATTCCGATGGGGACGAATTATAGTCGCATAAAATCGCAATTACGTGAATTAAAATTAAGCACAGTTTGCGAGGAAGCTAGATGTCCAAATATCGGAGAATGCTGGGGAGGAGGAAGTCATGGCACAGCAACTGCAACGATTATGGTAAATATTTTATCTACATTTTGGGTTCAACTAGATTCTCTCCATAGAATAAAACTGATGGCCTTTTGATCTTTCAACTCTGTCTCAATTGTCTTATCTAAATACGTAATTTGGTAAAGATGCAAAGCAAGCAACTTTAAAGATATAAATATTTTTAAATATTCGATAGGGTCCTATTTTACTTCCGAGTATTTTTGCTGACTCTTGTAATATAATCTTGAATAATATATTTTATATAAGTTTCAAGACCTTATTTTATACATCATATAAAACTTAGAATCTCTGCAAAAAAAGTACTTTCATTCAAGTACTATAATTAGAGTTTTTTTTTAAATGTTTAGTTAATGGGAGACACATGCACCCGAGGTTGTCGATTCTGCTCCGTAAAAACTGCGAAAGCACCTCCTCCTCTGGATCCAAATGAGCCAAAGAATACAGCCACAGCAATAACAGATTGGGGTCTAGATTATGTCGTCCTTACTTCTGTTGATCGAGATGGTAAATAAAAAATAATTGTAACATTAAAATTCTAATATAATACACATACTGTATTTTGTAACTCCAACTTTAAATCATCTTTAGATTTGGAAGACGGAGGAGCTCATCATATTGCAAATACTGTACGAGAATTAAAGAAAAGGTATGAATTTTCTTAAATAAATATAAAACATGATTTTTTTCTCAAATAAATATTCTAAAATAAATTTTTATATCTCCAGGAGCAATATTCTAGTCGAATGTCTGGTTCCCGACTTCAGAGGAAATCAAGAGTGCGTTGCGACAATCGTAAATTCAAATCTTGATGTGTTCGCTCACAACATTGAAACTGTTGAACGTCTCACACCCTTCGTTCGCGATAGACGCGCACAATATAAGTAAATTTTTTAATGTTCTAGATTTCTTATTTTTTTTTTAAATATCCACTTGAGGCTTGAATATCTTTTGATATTTGTAAAAAAAAAATACTAATAAATTCTCGTTTTCTTTTAGGCAGTCACTCACAGTCCTAGAAGGCGCAAAGAAAGTGAATCCTGATCTGATAACAAAGTCATCAATAATGTTAGGACTAGGTGAAACGGATCAAGAAATCGAGCAAACGATGAAAGATTTAAGAGCAGCTGGGGTCGAGGCTCTTACACTAGGACAATATATGCAGCCAACTAAAAGGCACTTAAAAGTAATCGAGTACGTCACTCCTGAAAAATTCAAAGCTTGGGAAAACGTCGGAAATGAACTCGGATTTCTCTATACAGCGAGTGGACCCTTGGTTCGTTCTTCATACAAAGCAGGCGAATTCTTCTTAACGAATATCCTGAAGGATAGGAAGAAGCAAAGTCTAGAGGAGAACAAGGTGCCTTGAAACTTCCTTTGACCAGAAAACTTAGATCAAATACTAAATGAACTTAAATAAATTGTAATAAATTTAATAATCCAGCTTTCCGGAGAGAAAGACGAATCTTACTTGAAATGATGATCAAATAAAAAATAAATAAAGTCTCCTTAAATTTTTGTATTTATGTAGAATAGTAAATAGTCCAAAAGACATTTCTTTTTTTATTATGAAATGAAAAGACATTTTTAAATATGTAACCACTTATTCGGTATCCATGGCGATGGAAACTCTAGGATCTGCAGGACCTTGATCCGCTGGAGGATCCTGGGGTGGCTTTTTATCGTCCGCTACTGCAGGCTCGGTTGGTCTTCCTCGATTTTCGTCTCCCTCGATTTCTGAAAGATAGACAGAGGTCGCTGCTTCGTCGAGAATTGTGAACTCGGTGCCTTTTCCGACGATCGCGATAGAAACATTCTGCAATTTTAAGATGAGGTTTGATTAATAATTAGAGAAAGGCTACTCTTTCAAATCTACACCTTCGTTCTAGTTATTTAAAAAAATATAATTATCTAAACTAAAGAAAGGATATTACCTTAACAGATAAGTCAACTTCGTTAGGCAGTGTATCACGTAAAGCCCTCAATCCGTGCTTTACAAGCTCTTCCAACTCACAACCAAGAAATTCGTTTAAATGTTTTTCTAAATATGTTCGAGCACTTTGAGAACGAGAACCTACCGCCATCGCTTTGCAATCGAAATAATTAGCTGACGGACAAGTTTGGTAAATATGTGGGCCTTGATCCTATAAAAAAATAATAAGAAGAAGAAATAAGATTTAGAAATAAGAATACTCTTAAAAGTTATCTACATCTTTCAAAAAATTAATTCATAATTTACATCGTATCCAGCAACTAGGAGGCCAACTCCATAAGGTCTTCTATCGTAACGTTGAGTGCATGTCTGCATTTTGTTTCCAAGAGCGGTGATCAAGCGACTGACGGGTAAAATATCGTCGTGAGAGTACTTGTAGTTCAAACATTCTGTCCTCATGTATCGACTGCAATCAATTTTAATATTTAGATATAATATTTAAAATATGATAATTATATGAAATAGTTCAATTTAACTTAATTTGCAAATGTAATTGAACAAAATTTGAATTAAATTTGATCTTATAAAAAATACCTTAGCATTCTAGCATCGGCAGTGAGTCCAGCAATCGTAATTCCCATGTGTTTGTCAATGGGAATAATTTTCTTCTGATGGGCGGACAATTCTGAGGACGCTCGCTTGAGAGCAATAAGTACGGCGTGGGTTTTGTTTTTTAGACCCACGGTGGCTGAACCCAGTTTGACTGCTTCCATTGCATATTCCACCTGGTGCAAACGACCTTGTGGACTCCATACCGTCACGTCGCTGTCATACTGATTGCGGAACTGAAAAAAAACCGGTTAATAATAAGAATTCGAAAATTCTTTTAATTAAACACAAAAAAATCAAAATTAATCTACATAAATAGTTGAAATCTGAAGATATTTTCATGTAACACCATTCCTCATTCTAAACCCTTTTTTTTAATTGTGCCTTTTTTCATAATGAATGCATTCGTCATTATAGAAATGTTATACCTAATACTTATTTAATGAAATTAAACTATACTAAATACCAATTATGAACATTGTGAGTGAAACATAACCTAAAAATTTTTGGAATATATTTTTTTAAAAGTGTTTTTAACGCCGGAGTTGTTGTAATATCTTTTAAGCATTGTGCAAAAATTTGAAATATTATGATTTATTAAATAAAACCTAGAAATAAGTAACAAAAATAATAATTTATTCAACTTGGTACGAAACCAAAATGACGCTGCAATAATTGACTGATTGAAATTAAAAATCAATAATCGGCACATTTGACATTTCTTAATTAACTCACCATTTTTACAGAAGGGTTTTTAGGTTTATTAATATAAAAACACTTTAATAAACCTTTTTAATCAACAGAACTGTCACGCATCGGCGTGATATATCAGAAATGATTAGAGTGAATTAGTCACAAACAGCAAGCAGTGCGGCCAAAGAAAAGTTGATTTTGCAGTGTTGCCAATGGCGCGGATTAAATCAACAGTTCACTTTTTTAAAAATGTGTTGAAATTACTTAGTTTGTGCATATTGCAGTATTAATTGCTTTTAATTGGATCTTCAAAAGTACTAAAATTGTTTTTCTTTTTAAATAATCTAGTTTCATTACCCGCCTTTTTTCAAATGTGCCCAAAACCAGTGTTGATACGTTCTCACTCCTCTCTTCGATGTAAATCGATTTAACGTAAACTTCTGTTCAGTTAAAAACCCGTGAGTGCATATGTCATCAAAACGTCATCGTTAAGTAATATTAATTGTTACTTATTAAACTCCTTAAAGAACACATTCGTTTATTAATCTCTTTTTTTAACTCACATTACTAAATTTGTTATGCCAATCTTCTCATTGCTAAAAAGTGGGAGTCATAACCTCAAATTTATTATCTAACAAATTTAAAATTTGATAAACAAGTGTCACGTGTCGTGTGTTGTCATCTCAATTTGTGGAGCAGCTGCTGAACTTTGTGTTTCTATAATCCAGATACTTTTATACCTTCTATCGCCTTCATCTAAACAAAAACATAAATAATGCAATCATCCTTTTTGAGGTTAGGATGCATGACATTTCAGACAATTAACTCCATCCGGATCTCAAAATGACCGTAAGACCAATCAGAGTCTACCTTTAAAGTGTTAAAAACCTACAAACTATCATATTTTGCAAACTTCCTCACTTAATTTGCTTCCAGAGACTTTTTGATCACTTTTCTGCTCCTATAAATTTCTTCTATTTATTCTATATAAACTACGTATTTAATTTACAATGTTCAACTCAACTTCGGTGATGTTTTTCTTGTTCCCTCATCTCTTTTCGCGAAGAAGTACGATGCAGCAAAATGATCAATCGAACCTCGGAACTTGCTCTTCGTCTATCGCGCTCGCGCACAAAGGGTGACAAAAATGCGTAACCAGAATCTAGAGAACGTAGAGAATTCATACAGCATGGTCTTCTGTGTTTTCGGTCTCGAGATTCTGACACCGACAATAACTTTCAATCTCAAAAGTTTTTAAAAAACCAAAAAAAAAGACGAATTTTCTACTTCCGTAAATCGCGAGAATATAAATAAAACCCGAGTGGCAATTCGGAAAGGTGTTTTTTTTTACCTGACTCAGCTTTATCATACTTTTTCATGTGATGCTCTAATTAGTTCTAATTAACATGTACAAGTAGCTATTTCGTGACATCTGCATTTTGACGTTCGACAGGGTTTTGCTGAGAATTCCCTCTGTTTCTTGAACTGGATGGATCTACATTAAAAGTGCTGGGAATAAATGGAATAAGGCTCCCTGCGACTTAACAGCAAATTAAAAAGGTACATCAATATTGCATTACAGTTTTTCAAAAAAAATTGCCTGTAATATTTATTTCAATTGGTATTTATAATACTGTTTTTTAAATCTGCTTCAAAAAAATCAATAATGTTGCACAAACTTGGAAGTAAACTTTGCCCTTATTATTGATTCTTCTTGAATAGCTAATGATTGCTTGAAGGAGTGTAAAAATGAGTAGAAAAAATTTATTGGCGAGATGTGATTCATAGGACTGCATATTTTGTGTTAGTAAAACACAATCAAACTGGAGATTTTGTACTTGTTAGTAGGACAGTCAATTTGGTATAAAATTTTATTATTCCTGATTGTTTTAACACTTGTTTAAGAAAAATTCGATTGACTAATATAGCCTTGTAATTATAGGGATTAAGTCTAAAATTGGACTTGTTAGATATAGTAATGACTTACACATTGAGTCTGCATTTGCGACTAATAGAATATAAACTACTGGGAATTAAAACCAATTAAGACGTCGTGAAACTTTAAAAGCAGTTCTATTAGAATCTATTGGCTGCGCTAACCTTTTTATTATAAGTAATTCCCTCCTTATTGTTCTACTTTCGAAATATCATAAACAGGATGAATTTAAATGTGAAACAAGAATTTTTTGCTCGAAATTAAAAATAGGCACTCGTTTTTAATTTATTTTTTAGTGCTGGAGAGAAGTGTGAATGTATGTAATATTATTTTCATAAATAGAGAAGTTACTCATGTAAGAGACATGAGGTATAATACTAACACTAGAGCAGTGACTATGCGTTAATTTTTCTACACTGCAATTTTCTTATGTCTTGATTGACAAGTGTCATGTAACTTTACATAAGTTCGAACTATTCCTTAGCTTTTTATGCTTGTTAACAAATAATTAACGGTCGATCAGTAATTTTTTGTTTAAAGGGACAATGAATTCTCCACCAATCATGGTACCCGGTGGAGATCGACGGTCACATTCGGATTTGCATTCTACACCTGTTGGAACTTCAACAGAATCATTTAAAACAATGACCCCACCAATTGTTAGTCGGTCACTGAGCAGTGGTAAGTAATTTATGTGCACTAGTAACATTGCTTGCAACATGACTCTACCTGCTATATGAAACTTTAAGCATGAAAAATCCATACTTGAACTTTGAAAAGTTAATATGTAACATTAATTGAAAATAAATTGCAGTATCATTGTAATTATTATGCATGAAAGTGCAATGTCGATTTCTTATATTTTGTTTACACGTTTTTCTATTCCCTTTTTTTTTTCATTCAACAATAGCAATATTTCACGTATATCGAATATTTTTAATTAGGTATAAAATAGTACATTCTTTATTTCTATGGTCCCCATAAAACTTTCAAATTCAATACCACAATTTCAAAGTCACATCTAATTAATATTAATTTAATTCTATCCTGTCCTTTTTCTTTTTTATTATTGCACTGTTTCGTTACTTGTCACGTTCAAGGTCAAAAAAAATTGTTTCGTTTTACAAGGTTTTATCGCAATCAGTATCGAGATCGGAAATCTTTTTCATTGAATTTCCTGATTAACACTTGTGCTTTTAGAAGCCTTTTCATTATTGAATTTTCTTTTGCAAGAGGCAGATATACAGCGCTCTTTTTGCATTACGAATCTAAAAAATAGTTTAATTCATTTCATTTTCTTAAAAATACTCCGTGTACCAAAATGTCCAAAACCCACAAGCCTTCCTGTGTCTAGGAAGATAATTTTTAATGAACGTGTAGCACCAGCTGATGATCGGCACTCCAGACGAGGTAGCGTGCAAGCTCATCCTGCTTCGTTATCCAAACTCCCATCATCCGAATCTCTCACAGCAGGCATGAATATCACTACTGATGCTCCTCCGCTCTCTCCAGGTAAAATTCATTTTTGAGCATCAAATAACTAAACAGACCACGTCCCAAAAACGAACTTTTGCAGAAGAACCAAACATTTTTTCCTCTTGAAGAGTTTAAGACAATTCAATAGAATTCTAAATGAATTACCTAGAATTCAAAACGAATTCAATAGAAATCAGAAGAACTCACAGTGAATTCACAAAATTTTTAAGATTTTATTTTTAAATTATTCAATTGTAAAAATTTTCAATTTTTAATTTGTATATTTAAAAATATTTAAAACCGTTTAATAGTCAGAGATTAAATATTATAGTATGTATTTACTATTTATTTAATGCGTCTTAAAAATATTGTTTAATAAAAATTTCTTAAAATATTTAAAAATTTGTCCCTTGGTCTATTGTGTTACGCCAAACTTCATTTGCTGATTTGCTTGATATATTTTTTGGTAGGAGCAGCTGCATTTTTTATTTACTTACGAGAATGAGATAATTCAGCCAAAATCCACATTTTGCCTTCAAAGCATCGAATCATTTTGAAAATTTCAATTTCAACTAAGTAATTAAATATGCACTTTCCAAAGATGGTGCATTTTTTTTTTAACAAACTTTCAATTTGTAGAATGGTTTTATAATTGCTCAGATATGATAACGCCGTATCAGTAGATAACTTACCAAAAATGGGACACTTGTGGAGTTCAGTGTGTTTCCAGTGTTTTCAAAGTACGAATAAAATTTCCGTAGGTTCTATTGTGATGTGCTTGTTTCATGAAATTCGTGATGTTTAGTGGTCGGATTTATCGAAGTGAACCGACTCTTAACTTACGGGAAGTAAAGTTTTGTAAGAAAATGAATATTTCAATGACAAATTGCTTTTAGATCAAATAAACATTCTTATCGATGTTCAATATTGTCTTTGATTCTTATTGTAGAAGCTGGAGATATGAACTTTGATAACTAAATGAAACATATAATTCTTTCCATTTTGCATATAAAGAGATTTTACATTCAAGTATTTTTAAATTCAAAACTAAAAGTACATAGTTTAACTTCTAGCATAATGAGAAAAAATATCTGGAATCTAGAGTCTTAATACCTATAATGCGAGAAGCCATAGAAGAAAAGCGGAGGCAAAGGATTTACTAGTTAATCATTCGAGCAACGTTATTTCAATGAAGAGATTTTCTCAATTATTCTATAAATCTTTTTTCTTTATTTAACTGATTATATGTACTGTACATATATTAAGAATATTTTTTATCTAGGTCTTTCGGCTACGGGCGAAAGTACAAGAGCTGACAATACATCAGAGAAGGTAAATATGTCCAAAATGTAATTTTCCAAAATACAATTTTCGTTTTAAAAGTCTTTTCAAAAAACTTCCTCTTTAATATTCATCATGTAAAAACTTCATTGCACTTTTAATATTGTACACAAAACTAATCCAGAATATAAAAATCTGTATTGATTAAATTTCAGTCAGGAGAGACTTGCAAATTGACAAGAAAGGAATCTTACAAGGCGCAAAGAAAAAATTACCGCATGGAGAAGAAAAGAGTCGCCAATGAACTTTTAAGTTCATTGAAGGATCCAACTGTAGTTGTTATGAGCGACTGGCTCAAAGTCAGAGGGACTCTTAAAAGCTGGACAAAACTCTGGTGCATCCTCAAACCTGGATTACTGCTGTTATACAAGAGTCCAAAAGTAAAAGTAAATCCTCCTTCCTCCTTTAAAACCCTGCTTTTTGTCCTCTAATTATTCACTAATTTATGAATATTTCAAGTTTCTAATGTTTTGCAAATTAATTTTTTAGAGCAATCATTGGGTCGGAACAGTATTACTAAATACTTGCCAGGTGATTGAACGTCCTAGTAAGAAAGATGGTTTTTGCTTCAAATTATTCCATCCTCTTGAACAATCTATCTGGGCTCCACGCGGACCAGAAAAAGAAGCAATTGGTAAGTCCAAGATTGAATTTGAATATTAATTTGAGACATTCTTTGATTTTATTTTTTTAAATAAAATATATTTTCCAGGTGCTGTCGTTCAACCTCTGCCAACTTCGTATCTAATCTTTAGGGCTCCTTCCCAGGCAGCCGGAAAATGTTGGCTAGATGCTCTGGAATTATCCCTACGTTGTTCTTCTCTGATTGTGCGCTCAACCAGTGCCATTCCACGTTCTCCTCAACACGATGCGACAACCACTCACGAAACTCAATGGAGCGAAGCTGATTACGAAAAACATTTTAACGAGCACGGTAATCCCTCTTAAATGGGTTTTTAAATTCTTGATGTACTTAAAAAGCCTTTAATTGGGAGAAATCTCAAACCTGGTGAAAACATCTCTCTAAATAATCTATCATTTCTTTCCCTTATGAAATATTAGATTTCTTAGGGAACTATTTTCATCAGGATATTTGCTTTTAAAGATTGTTATATACTTCTTCCAAAATTATGCATGTCTCATAACCGCCACAAGTCCTGATTTGCATGATTTCAAATTAACAAATTCTGCACCTTTCCACTAAACACTACCAAATTAATATTCTCTTTCAAAATCACTAAACATAAAGGCTTTGCTAGGTTTGAAAAATTGTCACTACTGACAGTCAAGAAGCTTAACTTGCCAAGTAGATGAAATGGTCCTATTTACGAAATTAAATTTCATTGCTCGATTATCTGAAGACTGTTTATAGAATAGTAATATAATATGAAGAATGAAAAAAATAGCAAATAAAATGAATTCTAATTGCAAAAAATTACCATTATTGCTTCACTGGTGATCGACTTCAAAAACACGTCAGAGTACAACGATGAAATTCCTACCATTTGTCTGAATCATTACGCTCCTCGTACTCCCACAACGCCACAGAGACGTTTGCTATCTTGTCCGCAACCAATTTCGCCTGATATTGCTCGTGAAGCTAAAAGCATTTGCCCTTCACCAACTCCTATGTTTCAACATCTCTACCATGCTGTATCTCACTGGGAAAAACTTATTGGTAGATCTCCAACTCCTTTAAGCGATCCCGATTCCTTTGGAATACCAGCTTCTGCAAACGAATCATCTAGTTGTGGAAGTGCTCACCACAGCTTGTCTGTGCCTATGCCTTCTTTTTTTTCTATGCCTGATCCATCTTTAACTCCCACCCGTCGCATGACAATTCCTTCTGTCCATGTCCTAGAGTACGAGACCCGTCAAGTAGTAACGCTAGATCCTGTATACACCTCGCACACAGACCTGGACGATATCAGCCAGCCGGAGAATGGAGTCGTGGCAGACGTAGAAATCAGTGCCACGGAGAGCGAATCTGATGAGGAGATCAAGGAAGAAGAGGAACAGATTAAAGAGACACCGTATGTGGCAAATGAGAGCGAAGTCCTTGGATCAGTAAGTGTTTTTCAATTAATGTATTTCCATCATTTAATTTGGAAACACTTGTGACACTTTCAATTGTAATCAGTCTTTGTCTACTACTCAATTCAAATTACAAGCTTTTTTTGTTGTTTTCTGTAGGCTGGAGAAGTCGTAGCAGAACTCCAGGAAGAACAAAAATCGCTCATTTGGTTTTTAATGAAGCAAGTTCGACCCGGAATGGATTTATCCAAAGTAGTCCTTCCCACGTTCATCTTAGAACCGCGTTCATTTCTAGAAAAACTCGCTGACTCATATTACCACGCTGACATTTTATCTCAGTAAGTATAAAACAAAATTTAAGTAAATTTCACTTTTATTTGAGTAAAAAGAAAACTATTTCATCAAAAATTGCTTTATAGTAAGATAAAATCGGGCTTTACAGTGTTTCCTCTATTTTTTCCCGTTTTCAAAGAATTTCCCTTCTAATAAAATTTTAGCAAAAAACTTGGCCTTTCAAAGTATAAGTAAAATAATTAAAATTCATATTGACACTTTATTCAACTTCTTTTAAATTTTTGAAAACAGAGCAGTATTGGAAGATGACGCTTTCACTCGCATGAAAGGAGTAGTCAAGTGGTATTTGTCAGGTTTCTACAAAAAACCACAAGGTTTGAAAAAACCTTATAACCCACTACTAGGCGAAACTTTTCGCTGCTACTGGCAACATCCCAATGGTTCGCGTACATTCTACTTGTCCGAACAGGTAATTTTATTTTCTTAAAACTGTTTTAAAGAAACTAGATTATTATATTAAAGAAATGAATTCAAAATTAATGGTTGAATTTTTTAAATATTCCAGTTATCGCATCATCCTCCAATTTCGGGCTTTTACGTGACAAACCGGCAAGACGGATTTACAATTAGCGCTTCAATCATAGCTAAATCGAAATTTTACGGTCAGTTATGAATTAAAATCCAAAATAACTCACTCGTTTCAATATTCGATTGAATCTTTCACTATATTTTTCGTTAATTTTACAGGAAATTCAACCTCTGCAGTTTTGGATGGTGCTGCAATTTTAACAATGTTACCCAGAGGGGAAGATTATACAATGACCATTCCTTACGCACATTGTAAGGGGATTCTAATGGGTACATTGTCAATGGAACTGGGAGGAAAAATCAATATAATCTGTGAAAAAACCGGTTATCATACGGAATTAGAGTTTAAGTTGAAGGTTAGAAAAAGCCAGACAATTATGTTCACTTCTAGTTCAACTTCACTTCATAGAATATCAGATAAAAATTTTCTTAACAATTCTTAAAAATATAATTATTTTTTTAGCCATTTTTGGGAGGTGCTGATCAGTTGAATCAAGTCGTCGGAAGAATCCGATTAGGGAAGGAAACGCTTGCCAATATTTCCGGATATTGGGATGGGCAGATAATGATTACCGATAAACGATCAGGGGTATGTATGTTAAAAAAAAAATATATATATATGGAATTAAATAACTAAATGAATTGAATTTTCTTTTGTAGCAAGAAAGTGTGTTCTTTAATCCAACACCAGAGGTTCGCAAGAATAGGTTGAAAAAGTTTACTGTTCCTTTGGAACATCAAGGTCCTTGGGAGAGTCAAAAACTCTGGTTGGCTGTCACTCACGCAATTAATAACGACGATCAAGTTGCTGCGACAGAAGCGAAAACCCATCTGGAAGAAGCCCAAAGAGAACGTGCCAAAGAAAGAAAAATGAAGGGCGAGGAGTGGGTTCCCAAATATTTTGTACAGGTAAATCGATCAAAATATTTTCGCAGTTCCTGATGTTGGTATTTCTGCGAGACTTAAATTTGCTAATCTGTCTCTTTCCTGTCAAATTGAGCTTAGTCGGCGTTCTCAACTTTTCCACAAAGAAAACGAGATTAGAATCAGTTTTAAATTAAATTTAGTATTCTTTTAAGTGGTGAGTTGAGACTTCTTTTATTTTTGGGTGCAACTACATTGTTTCATTTTCGACTTGAAACGGATTTCAGAAGAATTTATTGAATGTAAATATTTAAAATAGTGATGTTTGGCATGGTTAGACAGTTAAGGAATAAAAAATTAACCACTTTTTTCAATAGGATATAATTACTGGAAATTGGGTCTACCGACATGCTGACATTCGTCCTTGGGACCCTAGAAATGATGTAGTGCAATATGAAAATGGTTATATAGTACGCACAAAAACTAGACACAAGACACCAATTATGCGTACCGGTAGCATTGTCTCCATCGATCCTCAGACTCAGGTACAAGATTGAAAATGAAATCCCAAGTCTTCCCACATTGCATGAAACCCTTGACTTACAAGAAAAAAATCTAAGTTGCTTCAGATTGTATGTAATCTTTTGATATTATAGGATAATATTTTGATAAAGAATGTAGCATTTATATAACGAAATAAACTTTCTATAGAAAATTTGGTTCCTTTTGATTAACATTTAGATATTTTGATGGTCTTAAAGGGAATCAAATTCAAAGAAACCGGTACTATAATTTTCAGATGCCGTTACTTCAAGCCGAATCCCGTTCATCGCTTTCTGTCCTTAAATCGTCGAAACGACAGCTCTCTAGTAATATTCCAATGACTGAAACTGCACACGATTCCGGAAGTTCATCCGCGGAAGCACATTCTGATTCGAGTCAGTCAGTGGGAAAAAGGAGACGTTCAGCTGCCAGGTAAATGTTTTGTTCTTATCAGAAAAAAACTAGCTGTGAATTCGATCTCGGGTGTTCCATTTAACTATATTTATATATTAAATATATTCAATTCTCTTTTCTCAAAGCAAAGAATCTTTTGATGTCATCATTCATATTCTTAAATAAAATGTATTAATATTAGATTACACGATTTTTTACGATACAAAAAACCTTTTACATTCTTACGTTAGCTTTGAATTTCGGTTATTTGAGAACTTATAGTCGAAAAATCAATTTTACAAAAATTATAAATGTACATAAAAATTTTTAAATTCGATATT
>JAUESH010000036.1:2541567-2552721 GCA_032275165.1 Synergus magnus
AGGGGCAGCAGAAACGGAGTCGGCATTTGTGGCAGTACTCACCCCCCCAAACGCGATACGCTCGCTACGCCCCTGTCTAACCTTCATTATTTAACAAACCATAACATGTTTTAACAAATTTAATTTGCTTAAACAATTCTAATTGGTTTAAACTATTTTGTTCCAGGTAATAAATCAGATTTTATATAATAATCTGACTGGCAGTCTGTTATTTTATTAATTACATTTTTGCATTGTTTAAACATTACTAATACCTACCATTTATTTCTGAGATTTCATCGAATTGCAAAGAATTTCACTTTTCTTTTATAATCTACATCTTAGTCTATTACCGTGTGTCGCGAGATAATGTTGTTTTCTTGCTACCTGGAAACTGCAAGTTCTTCGAATTTTTGGAAAAAAAATTTTTAAACAAATGGAATTTGTTTTAATAATTAAAAATAATTAACCGATGTTACAAATATTTCACTAGACCAATAGTAATAATATTTGTTTAAAAAAAAAGAAATTTGAAAAAAAATTGTTTAAACAAGTTAGATACATTTGTTTAAACAATTAAAAATTAATTCATCAATGTTGATAAATATTCCATTAAATGATTAGTAATAATGTTTAATAGAGAAAAAAAGAATTTTCGAAAAAAAATTATTTAAACAAATTGAATTTGTTTAAATAATTGAAAATTAATTAAACAATGTTAATAAATATTCCATTAGACCAATAGTAATAATTTTTATAAAGAAAAACGAATTTTCGAAAAAAAAAGTTATTTAAACAAATGGAATTTGTTTAAATGATTAAAAATTAATTAACCAATGTTGATAAATATTCCACTAGACTAATAGAAATAATTTTTATTTAAAAAAACGAGAATAAAGCACTCAGAAGGTCGATTTTGTGAAAAATTGTCATTTTTGGTTTTAAGGGTAGTTTTCAAGGTCAAACCCATATGTGTGATACATGAAATTCTTTGTTAGATAGTTCTCAATAAGCCTCTATACTTTCCCGTAACATTTTCCTAAACCCTGAATTTTTCGAATTTTTAGAAAAAAACATTTTTTAAACAAATGATATTTGTTTAAATAAATAACAATTAATTAACCAATGTTTATAAATATTTCTCTAGACCAAAAGTAATAATTTTTTTTAAAGCAAAAGAAATTTGAAAAAAAAATGGTTTAAACAAATTAGGTACATTTGTTTAAACAATTAAAAATTAATTCATCAACGTTGATAAATATTCCACTAAATGAATAGTAAGAATTTTTAATAGAAAAAAAAAGAATTTTCGAAAAAAAAAATTATTTAAACAAATTCAATTTGTTTAAATAATTGAAAATTAATTAACCAATGTTGATAAATATTCCAACCCATGCAATTTACATGGGAAATTTCAAGTCAAATCCGGCACGTGTTTTATTCAAAATAAAAAAAAATAGGACATTTCTTTTTTCGGATTTCGAATCGAATTGGGGGGATCGAGACTTTCTAGCATTGAAAAAATTTTTGCCATGTATTTTTGAACCACCCTAGTGCCCACGAGTCCCTAAGTGGAGGATTAAAAAAGTTATCGTTGTTTATAATTTTGAAAAATTCATTTTTCAAAATTATCATAATTCAGAACTGATGTAAGGAAAGTAAAGATTCCCTGTATCGAGACGAATTAATTGTCCTGTCAGATCAATACACTTTATTGAAGAGTAAAAACATTATACTTATTTTTAATTTTGAAAAATTGATTTTTAAACTGTAACTTTTCAAATTATCACACTTTAAAGCTGATGAAAGGAATATAAAAATTTATTGTGTTAAAGCGAATCAGGTGACCTAATATTAATATATTTATCTAATTAATTAATTTCCTCTATGAGGAAGCAAAGTGCTCATTGACTGAGCACAAAAGTTGATATAACTTCACAACTAGTTCTCATGTTCCTATAGGGGTGCCATATTCAAACCACCCTTTTCCGATTTTTTAAAATCTCTTTTCTTTGAATATATTGAAAACCATCATCATCTAAAAATAACACACTTTTCACTAATAATGAAGATGCATAATAACAATTCAAAAGGTATAAAAGGTATTCTTCTTTCCGCTTATATAAGAGCTTAATATATCTTACACGAAAAGATTTTTAGAGAAACGAGATATTCTCAGACGGCTCAACTGTCATTAATGGATTATTATTAATTCAAATAAACTTTATCGTAAATAGAAATGAATTAAATCGTCACTATACGTATTTTAAGATATAAATGACGTTTCTTTCAAAATGAATCCTTTGAAATTAGGCAGATTTCTTTTATCTGTCAATGGACTCTGTTCACCGTTAAAAAACTTAAGTGCAAAACGAAAATAGTTTTACTGATAAACGATTTCTTTTGACTATGAAAAGAAATACGTAGGCGCACGAAGTGCTTCTACGTATGAGTGATTGTACATTGTTTTAGTTTAGTGTTATTTTTTAACTGCATAACCTCATGGAATATATATTTTATAAAAGGAATAATTATTTTTTATTTACTTTTATCCTTTTTATTTACTCCTTTTTATTATTTTATTTTATTTACTCCTTTTTTTTTATTTATTCCTTATTTGATTTACTGTTATCCTTTTACTGTCAAATACTTTGACAGTAAAAGGATTTTAAAACGACAATCCTTTAACTGTTAAAGGATTTCCTCATGCCAATTTTGAATAGAAAATCCTTTAACAGTAAAAGGGATCGGTTGCATACATACCTCATTTAATACGTTTTTAAAAGGTTCTTCGTTTCTTGAATAGAACAGGAGGTCTACAACTTTATTTGAAATCAAATACAAATTTAGTAATTTGTATATGAAGAACATATAAAAGGGAGCGTAAAGCGCGCAATCTATTATCTATTATTATCTATTATCTATCTATTATTCTACATTTCCCGTATAGAAATTGTGACCGGGTTCGGGCCGCGTTGCCCTGCTTGTATCCGGAATCCGGCCAGGCTACCCGGTCGGATTCTAGTCGGTTTTGTCACGCTGCGCTGGTCGGATTCCGGCCGGGTTACCCGGTCGAATCCCGGATACAAATAGAATAACTCGGTCATAAACTGGCCTGTTTTTGACAATGTAATATAATGAAATGTTTCTTAGACATATAATCGCACGATAAAACGCTTCGAAAAATCTCACCACTAGCTTGGAGATTCGAACCCCCGATCTAACATTCTAAAACCTAACACGCACGCCCTAACTGACTGAGCTATTTGACCGCTTCTACTTCGTGGAAAAAGTCTCAGCCAATTATTATATTATTATTATATTATTATTATATTATTATATTCTTAGCTATTTGTGTTACAAAAACTTTTTAATTGCAATTTTTTAAAATTATGTTTCAAAGAATGTTTGCATTCGTGAAAATTGAAATTTGGACAATTTTTGTTTACGAGAGAATCTTTTTATATTAAAGTTTTATGTTATTATTTCAAATCTATAATAATAAAAATATTCAATTAATTTGTGATTTCTGTGCATATTTTGAAACTTCAAAATTTAAGACTTTTATTGCTTTCACAATTACTATCTTCAGAATCTTTGTGTTATAATATTAAATAATTGCTAAATTATTTTTGGCTGATTTGTCCCGACCAGATCCTGACCGGAATCTAGTCGAATACAGGACAGACAATTAAGAAATAGTAAACCGAGCTAAATAAGGTGTGGCTCGGTTTTGCCCGACCGGATCCCGGCAGGAACCCGGTCAGATTCCGGCCGGGCAATAAAGAAATAGTAAAGCGGGTTAAATCAGTTGTGGCCTGATCGGATCCCGGTGGGAACCCGGTCAGATCCCGGCCGGGAAATTAATAAATAATAAACCGGGCAACATCAGATGTGGCCCGGTTTGGCCCGACCGGGTTCGGGTGGGAATCCGGTCCGATCACGGCCGGGCTACTAACAAAATATTATCCCCGTTTAACCCGGTCAGATTCCAGCCAGAAACCTTCTTCTGGTCGGCTCAAACCGGGCTATTTCTACACGGGTATATATCTATCTATTCCTCCTATTATTTACAAATCTCACCAAGGATCTTCGAAAAAAAGTAAGCTCTTCAAGTAAAGACTTGACGAGCTCTCTGAACCATCATTATATTACTCATTAATATCTCAATCATTATGTAATAATTAACTGAATTTCTGATTGTCGATCGTTTATATTCAACCAAGGATTATATAGTTGTAATATATCTCTTATTTGAAGTAACGATGTTCCGTTAATTTTTTGAATAGCGTGGAATATTAAGTTTAAATGATGTTAAAGATTGTTGGTCTACTTTGAATTTGAAGACCTGGATTCGATTCCTAGTGGGGCTAGAGAGAATTTTTTCACAACATAAAAATAGTCATTATTTAAATATATTGACATAAAACTAAAATAAATAGTAGACCAACAATCTTTAACATCATTTAAACTTATATCTCTTATTGTTTAATAATTATCTGAATCTATCAATACTGATCCATTATATTCAAGATTGTATTATTGAAATCTTTTTCTCATTTTTTAATTTTTTAATTATTGATCATTTATCTTTAACTCAAGACTGTATAATTGTAATCATTTAAATTACTCTAACATAAATTCTAATAATAATCAATTAGTTATATATGGTCGGCATCCTCATCCCGCTTCGAATTTTTTATTTTAAATATAGGACTCGTGAAACGAGGAACTTAGGGAAAGATCCAAAAGGACGGACCACAAAAGATAGTTTCCTATCACAAAGGCTCTGCTAGACTTCGCTTGGTTTTTTAAAACACTTTTTATTAAAAATTAATTTATTTTTTGCAACAGCTCTGTTCTTAAATACTAAATAAATATTAAATATTAAATACTATTAAGTTTCTTCTACAGTTTCATGAAAGTCAATGAAATTTTACAAAATTTTTTTCTGTGCTCAAGAGTCATTGACTAATCACTTAAGGTAGTTGTAACGCGGTTATAATATTCAAAAGTTTATGCTCAGATAGATGTAAAAAATCACGCGTTCTCTCCTAACCATTCGTCGTGGCAACATCACAATTTCATTCTCAGAGAAAATTGTGTTGATGGTTATAACCACAAAAAAGTATCGTTAAAATGTCAACACAATTAAAGCACAAAGGGAAATTTATTTTTAAAAAAGTGCTGGATAAATGTTTGAAGGCTATTGCCTCTATGTGTGAAGCAAAAAAAAAATACACTCAACAGCCGATTATGTGTCGGCCTCGGGTCTGGGTGGTGTATAATCGTACCGCGGATTCAGGTAAAAACTCAGGACCGTATATATCGTCTCTGAACCGAGCAGCACCAGTGCGTAGAAAATCGCCAAGAGAGTCGCCACCGTGGTCGCCACGTAAACAACTTCTGATACAACATTGGCTCTTCGAGCGTACGAACTCTTCAAGGGTAGGTACGTATAGGCCGCCGAGGAGCGCTGCGCGGGGGGGGACAACCGGGAACCCGGAATATAACTAGTGGGCACATAATCGGCTGTTGAGTGTATTGCGACAAATCCACCAAATCCCATATTGGCTGGAAGACGGATTATTGATTTGAATACTCTTGCCGATAATTTTCAGTGTAAGAAGTGTGCTAAAATGATTTCATTGAAAAATACAAGAAAAGAAACTAGATTAGGTTTGAATTCCATTTTGCATATTGTATGTAATGAGTGCTCTGTAATAACACCAGGTCCAAGTCCCGAGTAGTGCCGTTGTCAGGGGTGTAGGAGAGTATGATTCCGAGAATTAACGTTCCCCCATTCCTAGCGCATTCTAGCCCGTAAATTCCGTAAAACAATTTATTTTCTACATCATATTATAGGAAATAAATAAAATAAATTTCTATCCAATTTCGTATACTATAATAATTAATTTGCAACATTTAAAATGCTTCATGAATGTGAAACATGTTTTGAGAGTGGTTTACCCCCTTCGAATTAGAATGGTGGTGTCTCATGCCGGTAGACTGCGACGTTTTCTATTATCACAATCACGGAGTGTAAGCAGATATAACGTCTTGTATTTTTGTTATACCACTTCATTAATCATTCAAAAATAAAATTTGACTTGAATGAAAACCAGGAATTTTTGTGTATATTAGCCACAGGGGGTAGTTAACCCCCCATCTAAGGGGGTGATGATTGGAAAATAAATATTTTACTGCAATCTACTACCATAATTTCAATCTAAACAATATTTACACTGCTTTTTAAATGATTAATTTCACTGAAAATTATATTTCTCAAGTAATTATTCGAAAACTTTGAAGGGTGATTTCAGGCCCTAAATGTGAAGTTGGGCACGTATAAAAAAATACGTGTACCTTATTTTTTAGTGCTCTAAAACATACTTCAGAACGAATCAAATCGGAGGCGGACACTTGGGTAACCTTCCTTGTAAGTATAGGAGAATTTTGTATTTTAACGAATTTTATCGAAAGTTTGAATTAACATATTTCTCAAAAAATAATTTTTCTACAAAAATCCTTATATACGTGTCAGTTTATTTCTTAAATAGAAGCCGTAAAAAAAATTCGTCATTTAAAAATTTGAAAAAAATTTTTTTCTGAAATCCATACGATTTGTAAAATAAGAAAGTTATGGTTATTTATAATTTAGAAAAATTGATTTTTCAACTATAACTTTTTAAAATATCATAATTTAAAGCTGATATATGGAAAATAAAGATTCCTTATGCCGAAACGAATCGATCGTCCTGTAAGGTTAATATATTTAATTGAAAAATAAAAAAGTTATGGTTATTTATAATTTTGAAAAATTGATTTTTCAGCTATAACTGTGTCAAGACGAATTGGTTGTCCTGTAAGATTAATACACTTTATTGAAGATCAAAAAAGTTATAGTTATTTTTAATTTTGAAAGCTTGATTTTTCAACTATGACTTTTCAAATTATCACGTTTTAATTCTTAAATCTTTAAAACCGTGTGTTATATATCTAGCATAATCGAGGTTCATAAAATAATTTATATAATTATTTAATTAATTATATTAATTAAAATAATTTTCGGCAATTTTTAAATTCGGAAAATTTAAATTTCGGGAATTGAAGAATTTGGTGAAATTCAATAATTTGTTATTTTTATAAATCGTTAATATTACAATTCCGAAATTTCATAATTTGATAAATCTTTATTTCAGTAATTTTAAAATTTGAACATTTATAATTCGGTGTTTTTAATTTTTGTCAATTTGTGTATCCGATATTTATTTTTTCGGTAAATTTCGGGAATTTCAGAATTCGGGGGAATTTAATAATAATTCGTTAATTTGATAAATTCGGAAAATTATCAATTTCAGTAAATTTGAATTTCGTATATTTTTATATTTTGGACTTTAAATTGGGTTTCTCATTGTTTGCTACTTTAAATTTCGCAAAATATATAATTCGATAGTTTTTAATTTCGGTACTTATTTCGTTCATTTGTAAATTCCGTGTCTTTTTTCATTATTTTTTATTAGTCCCTATATTTGTATACTTATTTCTTAATTTATTTCACACATTTCAATATAAAATGTTCACTTTTCAAAATGAGTTGCAATTAATCAATTACTAGTGTCCTTGTAGGTTTTCTCTACTAAAAATAGTTTGCCTTGAATCCTTAAGATATAAACGGAAACAATTAGTTCTAAGAATAGGGTGAAAATCCCTTTCTTCGAAATGCATTAAGGTCTAACGATAAAAAATAGGAGGGAATAAAATATGCCGATGCTATGGATTGGTGTGATTTTGGAAACTTGTTTCAACTACGACACAAGGAAAAGACTTTGTCTACATATATGTGTGTATATGTGTGTAGTATACGATGGCTATCTCCTAGTTCATCAGCTTAACTGCAGATTATGTGCTTCCTAAGATGACTCTACCCATACGGAACATTCTGCACAATGGCATTAGGTGTCTCAGGAACTAAACATTTTTCAAGATAAAGGCACACATATTGTTCCGCCACCATCCGCCTACGACTTGACAAGGCGAGAAAATATGGTACGACTGAAATAAAAGTGTCAACTGAGGTTTCAAGTGGAAAACAATCTAGGGTCAGTGCAGACTGATGCAGACCTGAAGGCGCCGATTTTTATTTTGAAAGCAAAAAATCAGAATTAAAATGGACAAAAAGGTAGACGGGAAATTCGAATCACGTGATTTAAAAATATTTAAATACAGCAGTTCAATCGATTTTCTATCTAATACATGTATTTGAGTACCAAATATTTTTTTTTTTAATTTTTTACATTTTCATCAGAGAAGGTATTAAATTTGTACAAAAATTTGACCCTCCCCCCATTTTTGTCAAATGTCCACGTTTTGTGACCCGCTGAAACCGAAAAACATATTTTGCTTCCTCATCATAGAGGAAGCTTTGTAGTGGTGACAAAATCCTGTTTACAAAAAAGATTTTTTTGAACATATTTCAAGGGGAATATATCTAATATGATGTCCTGAAAAATTGTCCGGATGTGTGTGTGTATGTCACGCTCTTTAACGATCCTGCAATATCTCGAGAACGTGTGCAGATAAATTCATGTTCGGCAAATTTATTCCACTATATACCAAGTTGAATTTCTTACAAGGGTTTAACACAACATTTAATTTTACATGTTTTGTATACTTTTATAATTTTTTTAAAATTGATTTTTCGACTATAAGTCCTCAAATGATCAAAATTCAAAGCTATTGTAAGGTGAAGAAAAATTCCTTGTGTCGAGACAAATCGATTGACCTATAAGATTAATAGGGGAAAGGTGTCCACGCAGTTGTTCGGTGTCCACAGAGAGTCAAAAGGAATATCTATAAAGTTATTAAATAAAATGTGTCCTAATTACTGAATATCTACGACTCTATTACATAGGCATTTTTTAGAAAAGTTTTATTCGAGAACTTTCCGTATTTAGTTTTTCTTTTTAATGAAGTGTGTTTTTGACACATTGCAATGATGTTCATTTCTCACTTTTAACTAATATTTGTGAAAAACAGGATCGTTAAAAAGTTTTGAACTTATGCACTTACAATCTGGCATCATCATCCTCATCCTATTTAAGGCAAACTAGGTTTTTAATATTAGATTTTAAATAATATATCAATATTTAGTGAATGAAGTTTCAGTTTCAGTTTCAGTTCGATTTCATATTTAAAAATAGATATCGTAAGTTATATTAAATAGTTAACAAAGCAACTTTGTTCCTATTTCTCAGATAAAAAAAATTATTAAACGTTTTTACTTTGCATTGCATGAGGGTTTTGCCCCGTGGGTAGGTTTTTTACCGATTTTAAAAGAAAAATTTTTTGACGAAGTTACGAGTACCTGAATTTTGAAAACTGATAAACTGATAACGTTGTCAAAAAATGATCAAAATATTTCTGTAGTCTGATATTTTTTTTAAATAAATTTCATGATTTTGTGATATAAATTTTCCAAGAATTTCAAAGATTAGAAAGAATTTAAACAATTTTACTGAAAAAAATATATTAATAATAATGTATATTAGGGTTATACGATAATAAAATTAACAACATTGTAAAATTAATAAGAAAATATATTACTTTTATTAAGAAAGTTACCTTCTACAGAAATATCCGATAAATCCGGTTGATATCCTGCGATTAAATCCGATTCGTTCAATAATCTAATTCACAATTTGTCATCAAAAACTGAATGAACGAAAAAAAGCCATCGTGCATCGATATTTTCAATATTTTCTATCTTGGTAATTATATTTGAAACTAGTTGTCCTTTTCTTTTGGAACTAATTATTTTAAAGCTTCTTTTGTGTAAATTACGTCAATGATTTTTCAGAATTTTTAAAATGATTTTGATCTAAGCAATAGTAAGCTGAATTAAATTTAAATTATTTTGCATGTAAAATTGATTAACCCTTAAATGCCACACGAGGTCATTTGGACCCCAAGGTTTTTTCAATCGTAAATAAATTCTATAATTCTTGCTTCAAATAAGCATTTCTTTTCACTATATGGACATCTGAATTTTTTTATATGATCAAAAGGATATTGTTTCTACGCTGTGGTCCAATGAACCCCTCTATTGATATTTTTTTAACGTGTGGCATTTAAGGGTTAAAAAATGTCAATTTTACTCGAAGTGTGTAAATTGTATATTTTTCATAAACATTTGCTGTACCTTTACTTGTGGTGCAGATTTTAATACTTTCAATTTCAAGCGAACTTGTGACATAATATATTAATACAGATAGCAAAGTTTTACGTAACATTAATTGCCTGGGTTTTCCACACATCTTTTAATCATATTTTATAGCATAGAAATCTTTGGATACTTGCGAGGTACTTTTCTCGTTAAGAAGGTGAGCTTATAGTCTCTTTTGTTTGCATCTCAAATGGCAAATGTGTGCTTCTGATTTGTTTACATATCACGAAATGCTGTCTTCGTTGTGAAAAGACGTAGTATGTTTTGTGCCGCTGCTGCATTAAACCCATGGTAAAAAGGCGGAATTTTCTCCCAGGCATCTCGTAAGACAAAGAGTTGGTCGTTCAGGAAATGGGCAGAGTTTCCGTCTTCATTGGGGTAGCATTTTCGTCGCCTGGGCTTTCATCATTCTCCTGATCTTCAGAAATTGGAAAATGTTTGAAGATATTGTCTGAAATGATCATTTGAGGAGGAACATGCACCACTCTTGAATCATGTGAGCGTTTGTGAAAAAATACATAAATAGACTCATATAAAATAGACAAGTAGTATCCAAAAATTCTTTACTTTAATGGGAGTCAAATATGTACAAAATTTGAAAAGTTAAATGTAAAATAATTTACAGTAGTAAGTAGTCAGCTGCTATGGTATTTGAAATCGCGTGATTTCATTGGCAGCCTTGTTCGGAGCGTCTTTACCATGGTGGTATATCGATTTTCATTTTAAAAAAACTCATAAAGGTACGTCCATTAGTTTCGGCTTGGTGCCTATTCCATTTCCCTTTAAAATGATTTCCCTTTACCATTTCCCTCTACAATGATTAGTGATGCATTCGAGCGAGAAATGACAAGAAAACGACAAGATCGATATTTTTTCTCGACTGTCAAGAAAAATTATTGCTCTTGACTTGTTAGTGCTAACCAAGATTCTTGAGATATCAAGCGAGAACA
>JAUESH010000036.1:2555193-2565328 GCA_032275165.1 Synergus magnus
ATTTTTGAGATTCCCTTGAGAATTAAGTGTTTTCTTTATTGAAAAAACCGGCAAACTTCAACTAACACCCCTGGTATGACTGATACATTTCATTAAAAATAAAAAAGTTATGGTTATTTAGAATTTTGAAAAATTGATTTTTCAACTGTAACTTTACATTTTATGACATTTTAAAGCAGATGTAAAGGAAATAAACATTTTTCGTGTTGACACGAATCAGATAACCTAATATTAACACATTTGATTAATTAATTAATGCTTCCTCTGTGAGGCAGCAAGTCATCATATTTGCTTCCATGAAGCAAAGAGTTCATTGAATGAGTACAGAAGTTGATACAACTTCACGGCTAGTTTTTTTATTGCTCTACTATAAAATATGTCACCCTTTCTTTGCATTGTAGAATCATATATTTGAAGACCAATTTATTCTGACACCATGACCAGGACCTCTTCATGATTTGAAGTGGAATCGTTCAGTGTATCTTTAATATTAAAAATCAATTTTTTGTAATTTTTCAGATCGCCCGCGCGTTATTCTACGGAATAGTAGTGACTTATAACTGCATTATCACTTCAGGATTACTTCTTTCACCAAGCAGTGATATCAGAGTTTTAAACGAGGCCACACATGACCGCGGATATGTTTTCAAAAGGGATTTAGAAAATAATTCAGAAGATCCGGATTCGAAGGAAAGACGAAGCAACATGGGGTCTTCATTTATAAGATTTGGTCGTAGCAATTCACTGGAAAAATATGACAATTTGGAACAGTCTTTGGATTTCCCGATATCGGATGCCAAAACTGAGCGGCAGACTCGAACTAGGCCGGATATTATCATCAGATTCGGTCGCTCTGGTCAAAAATTGGCTCACTCTTATGATCGACAAGGAAGGGGCGACTTAAAATTTATTAGGTGAGAATTTTTTTAATTTATTCATAATTTTAAAAAGTAATAAATAGGAATCTATAACATTACGATGAAAATATCTTCGTGAAAATAAAGTTTAAAGGGTAGAAGATTTGTGAAATAAATGAAGACATATGAAGGGAAAGAAATGAAGAGATATGATTGAACTTTTTCTTTATCAGAAGATCGTAAATCTGTATCTGAAACTTTATTTTTTCCTTCAGGATAAAATGTGAGTTTTTATTATTTCTATTTATTTTCGAATTGCTATAAAGAATAATATATTTATTGAAACAAAAAGTTGAGAATTTTAAAAATCTTTCATGGTATTTCAACAGATGTCGATCATTTTCAAAGATTATAAAAAATCAATAGATTTAAGTAGATTTCAAGGGATTTGAAGAATTTTAAAAAAATTCAAAATATTTACAACAATTTCAAAATATTTTAAAAGATGTCGATGATTTCGAAGGATTATAACAAAACTCAAATTTTGAATGGCTTTCAAAGGCTTTTGCAATATTGAAAGATTTTCAAGGGGTTTTAAAACAAATTAAAAAGATTTGCGGTAATTGTCAGGGCATGCGGTAATTACCATAAGAGCAAATTTAGTTTCCCCAACTTTACACTTCTAAAACTTTGAAGGAATTTCATGGAATTTTAAGGGATTTTGAAAAATTTCAAAAAATTTAGAGCGATTTAAAGGTATTTTCAAAGATTTCGAATATTTCCAAGGAATATAAAAAAATTATTTTTATAGATTTCAAAAGATTTTAAATTTTTCAAGGATTTTTAAGAAGTTGTAAAAGAATTCAAGGATGTCGGTAATTTTTCAAGGATTATAATAAAACTCAAAATATTTTTATAGATTCCAAAGGCTTCGAAATTTCCAAAAATTTTCAATGGGTTTCAAAGAATTCAAAATGAGTGGTACAATTTCAAAGATTTCAAAAGATTTGTATCGATTTCAATGACTTTAAAGTCATTGAGGAGGACTAAATAACTTAAGGGGCACAACTAGTGTGACTGCCCCAAAAAAAAGGTGATTTTCGGGAATTTATTCAAAGAAAAGCATTGCGTCGAATGTTCTGTAATTTTGAACATATATTCTTTTATATTTGAAGTAAACAAAGTAATTTTTTTGTACAAAAAAATTCAATTTTAAGTAACTTATGCGCCATGTCCAGAGTCTCAAAAAAAGTTGTCCCACTGCTACAGTGATTGGAGCCTTTAGACACCCTGAAATTAAAAATTTTTAAAAGTTCGTTAAACTAGAAGATATTGCGCGTACAATAAGCCACGGGCGTAGTTCAAAAACTATTTAAGATCCACCCTTGAAATTTTAGTACGTTCTTCTTAGAGGCACAGACCACCGAAAAATGCAAAAAAAAATCGATTTTTTGAAAGTGTCACACTAGTTGTGCCCCTTTAAGGTTCTATCGACCTTAAGGAACATATTATCATGCAGAAACTCGTGCTTCGCGCTCGATATTTGATTTAAAACTCATTTAAATCTCACGCTTCGCACTCAACTCTGTTCACCGTATAACAGATACAAATAAATAGTTAACAAAACGTATTTTCGGACATTTTCTGGAGTTTAATATTAATTTTCGCGATTAAAACAAAAACTGAGTGTCCTACAAAAAAATATTTCACAGAAAATTTGTACATTTTTTATAGATCTATAACTTTGGCTTGTAACATTTTTTCGTATTTCGCATCGTTCGGCTATAAAATTATATTTTTTATCTTTTTCTGTGTCTGCATAGCTAAAAATTGCATTTTGGAGTCTTTCCGAAATTTCACTTCTACCCTATACTTGGAAACATAGAAATTCACAAATATTTATAATCCAAGACGTGCTTTCGGACATTTTCTGGAGTTTAATATCCATTTTTACGATTAAAACGAAAATTACTTTTCTTTGTAACATTTTTTTGTATTTCGCATCACAAGACTTGATATTTTGGTGTATCTTACATAGTTTAGCCGGAAAATGGATTTTTTATCATACTTGCATATAAAAGTCGATTTTCGATGTCTGTATTGCGTGTTGAAAATGACTTTTTTTAGCACTATAGTAGATCGTCGACTATGAGCATGCGCAACGACGCACGAAAATTATGTGAAAAATGATTTGCATCGTTGCGCACGCGTACTTTGATCGCTTTGATCAGTGAAAAGTGTTCTGCGTCGTTGCGCATGGGCACTTTGGTCAATGAAAAGTAATGTGCGTCGTTGGGCATGCGCACATTGAGCTAACTGACTACAGCTGGGTCCGTTCTCAGCTTATCACGCGACAACAACAGTCAGCCATTTTTCTTACTGTCGAGTGTTAAGTAGTAGCGAAAAAGAAGGAAAAATGGATACGAATTCTATCCCTTTCTATCTCCTTGTCAATCTCAATTCGCTCCTATCTCTTTCAATCCCCACTTCTTTATTCCTTCCTATCTCTCTCCTATTCCCTCATCTATACCTTTCTATCTTTTTGTCAATCAAAATTCGCTTCTGTCTCTTTTAATCCCCACTTTCCTATCCCTTTCAATCTCTCGCCTATCCCGATATAAAATAGTCATGTTATTAATTTCTTTCTTTATTGAATCTTATTTCAATCGAAGCCTATCGTTTACAAAATCTTTATAACTTTTTTAACATTTAATTCTAACTTACCATAATAAATTCAATTTTTCTTATTGTTAACTCGTTTTAATAAAAGTTTTTTGTTGGTCGAAGCCACCGAAGTTAAAACTTTTCTTTTCGATGAAGCGTTTTTTAAGCACCTTGTGCTTGTTTTTTGATTTGGCTCGTTTCTTTTTCATCCGCCAACTTGCCCCAAAGAAAATTGGTCAACTCGCCCCGGCTATGTTTTTTAAAATTAAATTTTTTTGCAGGTTAAGGAACCCAAGCAATAAATTCGAACGATACATCATTTCAAAGCTCTTGGTATGGACAATTAAAAACCATATTTAGTTTTGACAATAATGATTATTTATTAATCTATAAAATCAAAAAACCAGAAAGTAAAAATTTTACTCACCACCGTCAAGAGCAGTTTTTCAATGATGTGCGGTGGCGCTGTTAACATTTCCGTTGTTTAAAAAAAGAGCATTAGCCAACTTGCCCCGTTGGCCAAATAGCCCCAATCTCCCCTACGCGAAAGTCATTTTTCACACAAAACCAATACCTTTTCATTTGACGATGAGAATGTAAAAATTAATGAATAATAATAAAAAAAATTTTTCCAGATTCGGAAGACATTTTTTGCCATCAAATATCGACCTTACCTTGATTTGCTCAGACGTAGCAACGGACGGTGAAACTTATGGAAAAGGCCTACGATTCTCTTCAACGAGACTTGCGCGACTTTGCAACGACCTGGGCCTGACAAATGATCGATTTGAATACATAACCGATGACCAGGCTGATTCTAAGCGGAAATAAGCTGGGATTTGTGGTCTAAACGAGTTTGTGTAATTTCATCAATAGTCGCTTTGTTTTACAATTACAAACCCGTAATTGGTTAGAAGTCGTAAAACCCAGTGATTTTTTATTAAAAACACAACTCGAAGTCTTTAAGAAAGTGATATCCCGTGTCAATCACGCAAGAGCGTCTGCAAATGAAAGTAAGATAACAAGATTTGACAAAAAAGCTCTTCGTTTTCAGTGCATTAAAAAATTATCCCTATATATTTTATAAGACATCTATGATTTCAGCTGTTTTTCATGCCTACGAAACGGGGCTAAAGTTCTAATTTTCACATCTAAGGCACTAAAACATATTTTTCTTTCCCTAGAGAGTAAGAAGTACATTTTGCTCCATAAATTTTACTCCCTAGGATGTGAAAAAGTACTTTTTAATCCCTAGTTTATTCCCGAGTAAAAATTAGAACTTTAGTTCCGCTTTATAGGGCTAAAGTTCTAGTTTTAAATCCCTAGGGACTAAAAAGTACCTTTTTAATTCCGCTTCATAGACATGAAGAACGGCTGAAATCATGCATGTATTATAAAAAATATCGTATGTTCCAGGGGGGAGAGAGATTTTTTCGTCAAAAAAGTCGGTCATCTCCCCCTTGGTGCATAATATACTAATATATATCACTGAAAAAAAAAAAAACAATTTAAAGAAAATAATTTACCCAAATTATTTTTTTAAATATTATATGTCGTTGGTGGGAAAGAAGAAAATATTCTTCTCAATGTATAATTGTATATTATTGTTTATTGTTTACGTAGAAATAAATGCATTGGAAATGATCTAGTCGATAGTCCATCGTCCTGAACACGATTCGTCAATCTCATGCACACTTGAAATGTGAGATGTGACTATGTGAGACGTAGACATCAGGGTGGATATGAAAGTGCTCAAATTGATCTAATCTTTTTGACCTGAGTGATAAAAGGTGTCATTTGGTATTTGAAAAATGAAAAAAAAAATGAATTCGGTTAATATCTTATGTACAGTTTTCGAATTTTTAAATTTCCATTTTTTATAATCCAAATTTTATAATCCCTGAAGCTAAAAATTACGGAAAAATTTAAAGTTTAAAATTTTATTTCAATAATTTGAGCACCCTCACTCCTCCCTGTTAAACATTATATGGCATTGTACACTATTATACCTTACAAATATTGTTCATAAGATAAACGTGTAAATTTAATACAAGCAAAAAATAAAAAATGGCTGGAGACTACGTTTCTTTCTTTAATTTCAAAGCCTTTAACATTTATTGATTCTTCATTTGGACCATTGAGAATTTTTTTTTAAATGCGAAGATATAAGAATTAAAGAAAAATTCGAAACTTTCCCTAGCGAAAGCTTAGAATTTAAATTCATTCAAAGTCAATCCGAAATTTTCCGAATCATTCCGGAATTTGTATCCGAACCAAAGAGTTTCATTCCGATCTAATCCGAAGGAAGTTTTCAATCCGAATTAATCCGAGGCCCATTCAAATTCAATCCGAACTTGTAATCCGAATGAATCCGGTCAATCCGACTTAATCAGAATTAATCCGAATAAGTCCGGTTAATCCGAATAAATACGAATTTATCCGAATTTTTCGGATTGATTCGGATAGACCGGATTAATTCTGATCCATTCGGATTTACCGAATTCATTCAGATTACAAGTTCGGATTGATTTTGAATGGACCTCGGATTAATTCGGATTGAAAACTTCCTTCGGAATAGATTGGAATGAAACTGTTTGGTTCAGATACAAATTCCGGAATGATACGAAAAATTTCGGATTGGCTCAGACTGAATTTCAATCCGAAGCTTTCGCTAGGAATATTATAAATGAAATGATGTTTATGGGACAACTCTTTTTTCCGAAAAAAAAAATCCTGATTGTGAAAAAATACCGAAAAAATAATTCTCTACAATTCAAGTTCCCGAATAAAAATGAAATTACCTATAATCTTTATTAACGAAATTGAAAGATAATGTAACTTGAAAATTCCCAAGATTTCAAAATTCCAAAAGTATAAAATACCCGAATTTTCAAAATCCCAAAAGTTTAAATTTCAAAATCACGGAAAATACAAATTCCCGAATAAAAATAAAATTACCAAAGATGTTTATTAATGAAATATTGAAAGTGAACGAAACTCATAATTCGAAATTTACGGGCATTTTAATTTTCCTCTATTTTATATTGTCAGGAATTTGTCATTTCGAAAATTTCCTAGTTTCTTTAATAAAAATTTTCGGAAATTTTATCATTAATCGGGAATTCAAGCAAATTTGAGTAAATCTATAATTTGATATATCCGAAATTTGTATTCTTCCGGAATTTGAATTTTCGGAAATTATTTTCATTCGAGATTTTTTTTTCAAAAAAAAGATGTGGTTCCTTTTTTAATCGTATAATAATTTGGTCATTTGATTCGTCATAGAGGTGATAGAGAAAGCTTATTTGTATCGATGAAAATTTTCGATTTCAATTCTTCGACATTTCTCGACATAATACGAAAATAAGGTTAAAAATTGAGTTCAGTTTATATTTTATTTAATATAGTAATATTATTTAAAATACAATTTTAGAAATTAAATGTTATGTATGTCAGGATTACTTTTTCCATTATAATCAAAAACCATTTGAGCTAGAGTCACAAAATTAGGTGGAATTGTAGTTCCAAATGGTGCCCACATTTGATAATGTTTACAGTTGGGTCAGATAACTAGGAATATTTTTTTTTTAATTTTGAAAATTTCTCAAAAATTGTTTTAGACGTGATTTTTATTTTAAATTTTGATTATATTGATAGAAAAAAAATGTATACGTAGAATTTTAGGAAATACATCTTTTTTTTAGGTTGATTAATCAATTTCTTGATGTTTCAAAAACTAAAATAATAAAATCCGAAATTTTCAATAATTTTTATCTCAAATTTGAAAGTAATAGGAGACTCTTTAAACCAAATTTTTTTCAGCAAGGGGTGGTATTTATTATATGTATATAATTTGATAAAATGCTTATAACTCTAAAAAAATTTTACTCTGAGAACATTTTTTGATTTTTGAGACTTTTGTTTTTCAATAATTTTTTTTTTATATTTTAGTGATACAATAATATTGCAATAATATAATATATTTAAAAAACTTCTATGAGCAAATTTAATTATGATTCTCTATAAGGAAGCTCAGTGTTCATGAAATGATCACAATTGAAATACACCATAGAATGAACGCACCCAAACTTCTTGGTAGCATTTTTTTAATTGAAATATTCAAATTTGTGCGATTCATATTATTGAAATAGAATAAATATCTCTCTATATTACAAAAAGATCTCGCCGCCGCCACTGTGTCAAGAATCCATCCAAGGGCCTTCTTGACCCCCCTCGATCACGTGACCCGCATGACAATACGCCCATCTTGACCCCCCTTCAACACGTGACCCTCGTGACGATACGCCATTCTTGACCCCCATGACGATCTGCCCTTCTTGACCCCCCTTGACCACGCATTGACCATACGCCCTTCTTGACCCCCCTTGATCACGTAAACCCATGACGATACGCCCTTCTTGACCCCACTCGACCATGTGACCCCCATGACGATACGCCCTCCTTGACCCCCCTTTACCGCGTGACGCCCATGACGATACGCCCTTCTTGACCCCCTTGACCACGTGACCTCCATTAACCATATGCTTTTCTTGACCCCTTTCGACCACGTGACCTCCATTAACCATATGCTTTTCTTGACCCCTCTCGACCACGTGACCCCATTCCGATACGCCCTTCTTGACCCTCTTGACCACGTGACTCCCATTGACCATATGCCCTTCTTGACCCAATTGACCATAAATACGCCCTCTTGACCCCCCACGTGAGCTACACCCATCGTGATGCCCACGTGACATACACCTTTCTTGACCCCCACGTGACATACGCCCTTCTTGACCCCCACGCGAGATACATCCTTATTGATCCCCTCTAGAAAACGTGATATACGCCCTTCTTGGTCTTTCTGTGGTAAAAATAAAATAAAAATAAAATAAAATTTGCTCAATATGAATTTAAATTTCTATCATAAAATTATAAAAAATGTAAACAAAAATAAATGAAGAATAATTAGTTATAAAATTATTGATTCAAAATAAAAGTTTCTCAAAATTAATCTAAATTTAAGATTTAATTCAGGTATATTAAAAATAAAAGCAACACAAATAGCAAAATAATATAAAATGGGGATTGGCACGCGTAGCGCCAATATTATATTAAATAAATAATATTAAAAAATGAATTCTTCTACTTTATGCATAACTTTTTAGAATAAGTATGATGAAAAACGGTCACTGATTTGGTTTGGTAAAAAAGATCAATTATTAGTATTGACTAAAAATTGAGTCAATGCTTGAAAACTGCTAAGACAATTATATAGAATAAAATCAATAATTTAAAAGAAGTTTTCATAAAAGGGAATTGATGGTCTTTTCACAAAATTCTTAGTATCTCAGTTTTCCCGGTTTCTCCTAATACGCTCTGATTTTTATTTCTTACATTTTCTTCGAGAAACAGCAGAAACCTACATCTTCTTAATGGATAAATTTCCTATGAAGGTTAGCGTTAATTTAATTTCCTCATGACTTGTAACGGAAAGCATAACTTTTCGAAACGATTCTTTTGGTCAAGAAATGGTGATCCCTTCGGATAAATATATCACAGGAGTGACACGTGGTTCGGGTGTTAAATTCGCGAAGAAGGAGCGACGGAAGGGCGCGACTTCATGAAACAAAACGAAGAAAATGAAGAACAATGGCGATTCACCCTGGCTTGGTGACCGGCATTCCAACCCCGATTCGCGTTCTGCTCGCGAGCTGGATATAATAAGTTAATCCGTTAATTCCTGAGACTTATGTATATACAACTATACACCATGTTCACCCCCTGATCTCTTCACATACACGTATAGAATTATTACACACACCCACATCCAAGCTGGTTAACATCTAGAGCGTTCCTTTTAATACACCCTATATATTTGTGCTTAATCCAGTTTATCCCTACTACCAACTCTATTGTAAGGATTCAGCGGCCTATGTAGGTGTCCCTTCTTTTCAGTTTTACTCTTCAGCTTCACATGTATGGTACGAATGCCCCTGAAGTATGGTGGAGCATCTCAAACCACGTAAGTCTGACATGACCTACGATCCAGATTCCAGAAAACTAATTCTACGCTGATAATAATTCTGGGACTCCCCTAATTATCCGTACAGGGGGTCGATTACGTAACTTTTCTCACTTTTCAATTATTTCTCAATTCTCACTACCTCACTTCTCACATATCATTAAAATAAACAAAAAATTTTCACCAAACTTTCAGATAAAAATAATCCATAAAATTATCTAAATTATGATAAAATTATACAAATTATAAAAAGTACAATATAATATAATTATGGTCTTTTAACCCTTAAATGGGTCATTGTCACAAAGTTTAAGTTTTGATGCCTCTACCATATATCGCAAATTGTATACCTTAAATGGGCGCTTTTTAATTTTTGAAACACTTATTTAAGGGTGTAACCTAGTTGGTAGGCTAAAAAAATAGGCTATATTCGAGAATTTTTTGTGAGCATGTTATAGAAGGTATTAATATGAAACTTGCAAGGGGTGATTATTAAGTTTTAAAATACATTTAAAAAATTTTCTTAATTTTGTTTATTTAACTTTTGTGTACAAAGACCGCAGCTGATCGTAACGCCATAATTTGGAGG
>JAUESH010000036.1:2587060-2597427 GCA_032275165.1 Synergus magnus
GCAAATGAAAGGTACTAGTGCAGGCTACAACGTGATACTACAGCGATTTGCTTAATAATTAATTAAACCCCAACTTGTTTGCATTGAAAAACCAAAAAATTAGTAAGGACGCTCTCCTGCGACGTGGACCTCGTGTTATTCGAGAACAAATAGGGGGAATCACACTATAGTCCGGAAATAACATAAGCTCTACTGAGGAACAACTTTCTGAAAATATCGATAGATGGGGATCAAATGCTGCTTTAAGAAATCTCCTATACCGCTTTGTCCGTATACCGCTTTACCCCGGCTTCCCCTAC
This sequence comes from Synergus magnus, assembly GCA_032275165.1. Classification (NCBI taxonomy): domain Eukaryota; kingdom Metazoa; phylum Arthropoda; class Insecta; order Hymenoptera; family Cynipidae; genus Synergus; species Synergus magnus. The sequence goes on from JAUESH010000036.1 coordinate 2,587,360, forward strand.
ACCCTTAAGCCTTGTTTTATTGCAATAAAACAACATTCAAATTTAAGACCCAAAAATAAGCAGTGACGGGAAGTAACTAGTTAAAAGTCACTAGTTACTTTTTCTTGGTAACGATGATAGTAACGAAATTATTTTTGTTAATAAGTAACGAATTCATAACTATGTAGTTACATTTTTTTCAGGAACGGTAACGATAAAAATCGTTATTTTCTCGTAACTTTTGAAATTTAGTACAGAATTTTTTTTATTACGACAATCAATATAGTTTATTGCTTCTGCAACGATTTTTTCATTTCGACTATTCGAATGGTGGCAGCACTTTCAGCGATCAATCACTGACCGGCACTTGAAAAGCTGATGGGCAATAAACAGAATCAGCAAACGATAAGATAGTTTAGAGGAAGGTATATTTTGTTTTTATGTACACTAGAATGGTCCTTACTATCCGGTCAATCCAAATTAATCAGAATTAATCCGAACTTTCAATCCGAATAAATCCAGTCAATCCGAATAAATCAGAATTTTTCGGATTCATTCGGATTCGGATAGATCGGATTAATTCGGATCCATTCGGATTGATCAGATTCATTCGGATTGATCGGAATCATCCGGATTTAAAGTTCGGATTAATTCTGATTAATTCGGATTAACCGGATTCATTCGGATTACAAGTTCGAATTGATTTTAAATGGGCCTCGGATTAATTCGGATTGAAAACTTCCTTCGGATTAGATCAGAATAAAACTGTTTGGTTCGGATACAAATTCCGGAATGATTCGGTAAATTTCGGATTGGTTCAGAGTGAACTTCAATCCGAAGCCTTCGCTAGGGTGGAAGATTTGAGTCGTTCTACATGAAAATTTTTTTTTTTTTCAAAACGCTCCAACGCCCTTAACATGGGGAAAGTACCGTCAAATTTCAAATGCAGGTATTTTTTTTATATTTCACCGGAATCCTTCAGCTCTGTACAATTATTATCTTTAGACTATGTTGAAAAATATATATATTCATGGAATATTTCATAAGGCGCCATTTTGAATTTTTCAAAATTTTGACTTTCGCGCATTACGAAATGTTTCTTTAAAATAATTTAACCTTTTAATTGACACCTGAAAAGTTGTCATTGAGAAACAAAGAAATAATATGAGTTAAAAAAAAAAAAACTTGGGTGGCCACCTTGAATTTTTTCAAAATTTTGAGTTTTCAGTGTCATCGCGTGCTTTCTAATAAATAAATTTGTCTCTTGCAAAATTTGATGAGATTTTGTTATTAATTTTGGAAATTGTAATTTTGGTTCAAATTTAGGGATCCGTCTTTTGTAAATTTTGAAGAAGAAAAAATTTCGTTTACATATATTTTTTCAACATAGTCTAAAGATCATAATTGTACAGAGCCAACGGATAATGAAATGTAAAAAAAATTACCTACATTTTAAATTTTACGGTACTTTTCACAGATTGAAATAAGCGTTAATTATTATTTTTCTTACTATATGTTTCTAATATTTCTAAAATATAAAAGTAACGAAAAAAGTAACTGTGAAAAAGTTATATTTTAAAATGGTAATGATATCAGTAACTAGTTACTTATTTCGTGATGTAACGGTAATGGTAAATAGTTCCCTTTAAAAAGTAACTTACCCATCACTGAAAATAAGGTCCACAATTGACAAAAAATAAAAGCATCGAATTATAGTATTTACGAATTGAACAATTAAAGAATTATTATGAAAATAACAAATTATTAAATTCACCAAAATTCTTGAAATTTAAATTTGCCGAATTAGAAAATAGCGAAAATTATTTTTATTATTTATATTCATTCATTCATTTATTCATTCATTAGATTGTTCGATATATTAGATATGGACTTCATTTTATCGACTTATTTTTCGCACAGAGATTTGAATCTGTCAATGTAATTGAGACTAATAAAAAATATTGAAAAAATAAATATGCATTATATAATTTCCGAATTGTACATTTATCGAATGCTTTGAATTCTTTTGAATTCCATTGAACTTTTTAAATTCCTTTAAATTATTCGGACTTTTTGTTTATTCGGTAAATAATAATAATCAATAATAATTTATCGAAGAATTTAATAATTCATTATTTTTATAATTCGTTAATTATACAATTTTGAAATTATAAAATTCGGTATTTTTATTTTTTGTCTAATTGTGTACTATTTATTTAATTATTTATTTAATAACATTAGCGTTTTGCTTGAAATAAAAAACGATTTGGACGACAAAACGCAGAAAATATTAGAGAATATTCTCCACTAAAGGTGTCATATATTTTTTGGACGGTATTAAATTTTGAATATTAAATTATAATAAAATGTCCTCTCCCAAAGTCACTATTATCTAAAAGGTGATCGACAGATAATTAATGTCATAATCTTCTGACAAAGCAGTGCAAGTAATCACGTCTTGAATTACTAACTGATGAGCCGATTAGAATTTTTCCTGCGAGATTAAGTGAAAAAGTTAGCTACGTGCTGTGCATCAGAGAGGTTTGTATATATATCTGTATATCCACATAAATTAAAATTTCAAAACAAACGCAGTTTTCACTTAAGGGGGGAACGTTGTGTAAAATGCTAAAATAAGGCAATTTTTATTATTATTTTTTAAAGAGAAATTTTATATTTGACCATTGAGTTTTCACTCAATATTTCAAAACTTATAGATTCAAACTGGTTCGAATAGCTCTCTGCAAATAAAAACTATTATTATTTTATAGATGTACAAGAAATTGAAACACAATTGAAGACATTTGAATCCCCTTAAAATGTTATAAAATTTCTCGAAATCTCTTAAAATTCTTTAGAAACTTATTAAATTCTTTGAAATCTTATATACATTCAAAATTCTAGTAATAAACCCTTCACAAAAGATCAATTAATTAAAGATTTAAAAAATCTTGATTTTGAAAAAAATTCCCAGTTATTTTCTGACTTTTTCCCAGTACTCAAAATCTAGGCTAATTCCTGGTTGCTTATCCAAATTTTTTTATTTATTCATATTTATATAACATTATTATATGATTATTTACAAAGGTCGGTGCAACCAGCACGGAATTTTCACACACATTGTCACTTTCACTACGTATTGTCATATTTGTATCTCAATATCTGAACGTCTGGTTCCAGGCCTAAAACTTCGTTGGCATTTCTTACTTGGAAAAATCTTTTGCCCTGTTCGAAAGTTGCTATCATAATTGCACAGGCAGGTGCGACTTTTACTAAACGCGGTGTTAATCCTGTGAAGAGACCCCGTACACCATTTTGTCGGTATATTCTATTTATAGTAGAAAACGTACTACTCGTTCGTCCTGGTTTGTCTGAAAAATAAAACAATTTAACTTTTTTTTTTAAATTAATTTCCTTACAAGCATTGACCTTGTGTCGTAAAATTAGAATTTTGTAGACCGAATTCATTTCAAATAGGGGCAGGTTATTTTTTCGATTTGTACAAAATTTGTGAAAAATTTTTTTTACGGAGTTATGCGTATTTGAATTTTTGTCTTTGTTTAAAAAAAAAAAAAATTTTTCTTTAAACTTATATAACTTTTGACCTAATTCAGATATTTCAGATTTCTTTTAAGATTCTGGTAGAGTTTATCGCTTTCTTTCGAAACCCGCGATAAAATTTAAAGAAATGTTCAAAAGTAACAAAATGGCGGCGGTTTTTCTGAAAATATTAAAAGTCGATTTTCTCAAAAAACCTACACTTATATTTTTTGCCAATTTTTTGTTGAATTTGTACTATTATGAGGAAAATATCTTGTGAGTTTTATGCGGACTAAATAACTTTTGTGGCCAGGAGAATTTTTTTTCATAAAATCGAATTCTCGCATTTTTCTTGCAAACAACAACAATTACGAAAAAATATTAAGAAAATATTTTGTACCGTTAAGAAAGTTCTACAAAAAGTTCTTTTCCTCATTTATGATATCTGGCACCATTTCCGAGAAAAATAAAAAAATCCAATTTTCATAAACAAAAAAATTCTCTTCACTCTTGGCTTATGGAAATACCCACCATTTTTGTTCCATATTTAAGAAAAATATACGTTCATATAAGGAAAACTTCCTGTGAGTTTTACATGGGCTAAACAATTTTTATCGTCAGAAAATTATTCTTCATAAAATCAAATTTTCAAATTTTTTGCTGAAGCAATTTAAGTTACAAAAAAAAAATGCCAAGACAAGAAATTGTTAGACTAAAAAGTTTTTAAATTCAATATATTTAAATATATTTCACATTTATCCAGATATTTTTCAATAATGTACAAAAACTTCGTTTGAATCTCAGTTTAAAAAATAAATAATACCTGGGCCCACATTTTCAGATTTTTATTATTCATTTATAAAAATATCCATAATCAAAATATTTTCTTAACATTTTTTCGTACCTATTGTTGTTTACAAGAAAAATGCGAAAATTCAATTTTATGAAAAAATTCAAAATTCAAAAAAAAAATTGGCAAAAAATATAAGTGTGGGTTTTTTGAGAAAATCGACTTTTAATATTTTCAGAAAAACCGCCGCCATTTTGTTAATTTTGAACATTTTTTAAATGTTATCGCGGGTTTCGAAAGAAGGTGATAAACTCTACCAGAATCTTAAAAGAAATCTGAAATCTCTGAATTAGGTCAAAAGTTATATAAGTTTGAAGAAAAAAATTTGTTTTTTTTTTTGAAAAACAAAGCCAAAAATTCAAATACGCATAACAGATTTTTTGTCGAAAAATTTAATTTTTTATTTTTTAACAATATTTTTCACAATTAAAACGAAAACTGCTTCCTTTATCAAAAAATGGATAAGAGAGAATTTGTAGATCTTTTCAGGACCAATATTGAATTTTCGAAATATTATAAGTCTGACAATTTTTGTTATATCTAAAAAAATCATAAGGATAAATTGTTTGTCTTTTCGAGTACTACGAACATCAGTATATAGAATTTGTAAATTAAAAAAAAAAGTGGTCTCAAAAATTTTCAAAATGCTCTAACTTTTTGAATTTTTATCCAAAATGGCTGACTAACGAACTTGATCTTCATTTTTGGACACTAAAAGAGTATACCAAAAGTCAATCCAATCAGTGAATTCTTTCGAAAGTTATCGTGCTCACAAACTAAAAATACACAGAGACAGACAGACACATTCTTAAAAACATGTTTTTTTGGGTTCAGAGGGTCTCAAAACGTGGACATTTGACAAAAACTGGGGGGGTCAAATTTTACATAAATCTAATACATTCCCTGATGAGAATATATAAATGAGAAAAAAGGGGAATTTTATTGAAAATGAGGGAAAAAAAGAGGAATTCAAGGGATTAGGGGAAAGACTGTGAAATCTGAGATTAGAGTAATATTTACAAACCTGAGTAAATTTCTTTTTCGCCCATTTCTATTTGTCTATGTGTTTTGACTACATCAAATGGAATAGTACAGAAGGCCGCAATCTGTAAAATATTATTTTATATGTAATTCAATCTATGTTATTTATATTAATTTATTTATTTTCTGAAAATAATTTGAAACGAAAAGAAGTCACTTACAGAGCCAGCTACTGCACCTCCTATTAAGTTAAATGTAAAACTGTCTTGCACGTTTCGGAAAATCTTTTTAAAAGATTCATAATTGAACCAGTAAATTGCACTAAAAGGTACGTCACGAAGTAGCGTTGAGCTGAGACCCATCCATAAGCCAGAAACTCCGCTGTATTTTACAACAGTCTTCAAGGCTTGCCTTATTTCTAAATTAAAATCAAAGAAAAAAAAATAAGAAGGCAGAGCAAAGAATAAATCTTTCAGTGCTAATAGTAAAAAATCCTACCAGCGTAACTTAATTTTTGAGACTGCATTTTCGTCCTAATAAGTTCCAAAGGACTCACTAATGTTGCTGCCCAAATTCGCGCCGTGGCACCAGCCACAACCGGAATCCAAAAAGGTTGTTCTTTTCGAAGAGTGTCTTCGTGAAATTTTTTATTGTAGTTGTCCTGCGAAGCATAGAATAAGAAATATCAGTCGATTAATTTAAAAAAATAAAATAAATGGGACAACGTCCTTTTCCCGAAAATAAAAAATTTAGAATGTGAAAAAATACCGAAAAAATAATTCCCGAAAATTGTTATTAACAAAATTTAAATCTTCCGAATGTAAAAGTTAACGGAACTAGAGAATTTCTGAAAATATAAAATACTCCAAGTTTCAAATTCCCATAAATTAAAAAATCTATTTATATATTTTTTATATTCTGGATTTTTTCCGGATCTTCTTCTCAAAAACCTGAAAACTCTAGTGTGAAAAAATGCCGAAAAAATAATTCGCAAAAATTTAAATTACTGACGAATAGAAATTCCCAAATAAAAAGAAAATTACTAATTTGAAACATTTTTTATTTTCTGTAATTTGAATTTCCGGAAATTTAAAAATTCGGGTATTTTATATTTTCGGGAAATAGAAATTTCGGTATCTTATTCTTTCATTAATAAGTATTTTCGGTATATTAAAATTTCGATAATAAACATTTTCGGTAATATTATTGGTATTCAGAAATTTGAATTTTCAGGAATAATTTTTTCGGTATTTTTTCATACTCGGGATTTTGGTTTTTCGGCAAAAAGATGTAGTCCCATTTCAAATTTTTTAAAATATAAAATACCTGAAAATTAATAATTTCTTTCAATCATTTTTGTTTATTTGCAGGAAATTGAAAATTCGCCTATTTTATGTGAAAAAAAAACGGAGAAAAATTCCGGAAAAATGGAAATTTCAGAATAAAAATAAAATTACTAAAAATGTATATTAAAGAAATTTAAAACTTCCGAATGTGAAAAGTAACAAAATAGAAAATTCCGGAATGTATAAAATAGTAACAAATTCCAAATCTCAAAAATTAAAAAATTTCTTCATAAAATTGTTTTTTATTTTCGGAAATTTGATATTTCAGAAACTTTCTAATTTTATTAATAAACATTTTCAATAAAACAGTATTTTTATTTTTATTCGCGAACTACTTTTTCGGTGTTTTTTCAAATTCGGGATTTTTGGTTTTCGAGAAAAAGTTGTTGTCCCAAATAAATAGAGGTGTTATAATAAAAACAATATTAAATCTTTACCTTAAGGTATAATCTTAATTGTTCATAAGAAACAAAATAAACTATGGTAGCTGGAATTGCTAAAACTAAAGTAGGACTCAAGCCACTCCAAAGAGAAAATATTCCTTCTTTCTTTCCAATTTTTACTAAAGCGTCCTGTAAAATTAAAAAAATGATATAAATATACACAAAATATAACAAGGAAAATAGTTTAAAATATTACAAAGAAAATTAGTAATTTGAGATGTACGGTGGTTGGGTCCAAGTTCTAACGTCAAAATTCGATCTCTTCATTTTACTCAACAAAAATTGAGAAGCTAGATACAATAAGGGCACATAGAATTTTTTGGCTAGAGCGCAATGACTCCTCGTTGTTTTCAAAAATTTTGTTATAACTTTAATTTCAAGTTATTTAATTATTACAGAGAATTTACTTGAATCTCATAAAAAAATATTTGCAAAATTCTTATTTTTGCATTGTGAGGGTTCATTGCGCTGAAACCAACAAATTTTCTGTGCCCTTATTGCATTCGGCCCCTCAATTATAACTAGTAATTTTTTAGCTCTGTAGCGTTATTCACTTTTTAAATATCCAATCGTTTCATTTTATGCAAAAACTACTAGAAGTAGTCATTTTTTCGCTCTGAACGTACTTCTTTTTGAAAAATGAGTACATCTACAGAGCGAAAAAATATATAATTATAATATTTGTTAAGTAAAATGAAGAAATCGAATTTGAATATAAGAACTTAGATCCAACGCTCTAAAGTATTCAAATTCAACTAAATTATTTACCAGAGTGCCGTTAAAGTGTCCATTTGCTCTTAGCCATTCTGGTCCTCTGCCATTCCCACAAGAACACAAATGGTCCATTAAACCATTACAATAAAGGAAGCATTTATTTGAAAGTAGAGCTTTTTGTTGCGCTTGTAATCGAATTTTCACGACATCGAGCGGAGTCACTGAAATATGTATTCGGTTTCAAAGTTGATAATAAGATTCTTATTGGTGCAAAATTAAAATCACGCAAATTTTTAAATTATTTTAAGGATGTTGGATTCAAGTTCTGACCTCAAAATTCGAATTCTTCATTTTACATGACGAATATTGTAATTAGACATTTTTCTTTCTGTAGAGGCTCTCATTTGTTAAATGGAATTATGCGTATAGAGCGAAAAATGTATAATTGTAACACTTCTTTTTTGTCCAATGACAAAATTGAATTTTGAGTTTAAGTTTCGGATTCTTCGTTTTAAGGAAAAAGCATTCAAACTAAACATTTTTTCGCTTTATAGGTACTTTTCTATTTTATAAAAAATTCATCTACATAGCGAAAAGATGAAAAATTCTAATGATTGTTGAGTAAAATTGGGAGATTTTGTTTAGAGATTAGAATTTGAATCCAACACCCTTAATTTCAAGAATAATTATATTCAAAATAAAATTGAGTTAAACAATAACTGCCTTTTTAAAATTATTTTTTTGTCGTTATACATAGAGGGAATGAAGCCTTTAAATATCACTTAAGATCGTCAAAAATATTTTTAAACCTTGTTTGTTTTGAATGCTTTGGTCTTATGAAAAGTTTACTCCAAAAATTGTCTATTAATTCTGTATTTACAATCAATTTATAAGGATTTTATGTAATTTTAATGGATCCCAAAAGATTTTCAAAAATTAAGTAGGTACTTCATGGAATTTTATGATATAAAAATATCTTTTTTAATTAATTTTGAGCGATTTGTAAAGATTTTTAAAAGAAATTTTAAAGGTTTTCGTGAAATTAAAGGAATTTCAACGATTGTCGTGGAATCTAAAGGATTTCAAGAGATTTTTAGGAATTTGAAAGGATTTTGTGGAATGTTAAAGAATTTTATGTAATTTTAAGGGATCCCAAAACATTTTTAGAATTTTCAAAAGATTTTGTTGAATTTCAACATATCAAAATATTTTTGACTTTTAAGAGACTTGAAAAGTTTTTCTTAAGGAATTTTAAAGGTTTTCGTGCAATTTTCAAGGATTTCGTGGAATGCAAGGAATTTTAAGTGATTTTTTAAATAAATTCTAAGAGATTACGTGGAATTTTAAAAGATCTTAAAAGTTTTTTTTTTTAGGAATTTCAAAATTTTTCGTGGAAAAAAAGATTTCAAAAGTTTTTTTTTCAAGAATTAAAAAAAATTTCTTATAATTTTTTAAGGAATACCAAAATATTTCTAGTAATTTTAAGTGATTTGAAAGTATTTTCTTTCGGCAATTTGAAAGGTTGTTATGGAATTTAAGGAATTTTAAGAGTTTTTCGGGAATTTCAAAGGATGTCATATATTAATTTAATTTCATATAATTCCAGAAGATTTTTTTAGGAATTTCAAAATTTTAAAAAAAAATTTAAATATTAAAATATTTTTTAAAATTAATTTTGAGGAATTGGAAAAGCTTTTTTAAAGAAATTTTAAAGATGTTCTTGAAATTTTAAGAGGTTTTAAAAGTTTTTTCTTAGGAATTTCAATGGAAAAATTTTGAAATTCCAAAAAATCTCTTAAAATGCTTTAAATTCCACGACAACTGCCTTTTTAAAATTCTTTTTTTTGATCGTCATTATTATAATTGAAACCTTTAAATTCCTAAAAATATCTAGATAAATTTTTGGATGAAAATTCTGGAGAAATTTTGAACAAAAGTTTTAAAAATAAATTTTAAACTTAAAAAATCCGGGACAACATCTTTTTGTCGAAAAACCAAAATGCCGAATGTGAAAAAATATGGAAAAAATAATTCCCGAATAAGAATGTTACCAAAAATGTTTATTAACGAAATGTAAGTATATTGAAAATATTATTATTTTTATATTATTAATTAAAATATAAATTAATAATAATAGGTGGAGTCCATGTCAAGTGATCACAAGAATTTTCATGCTTGAATGGGATTTGCGTGTAATTCGGTGTAATCAGTCCTT
>JAUESH010000036.1:2614429-2625062 GCA_032275165.1 Synergus magnus
GGATACAAAGAGGTTTTAATAGTTATCGTAGAATTTTAAAGAATTTCAAGAAGTTTCTGGCAATTTTAAGAGATTTTTACAAATTTTTAGAGTTTTAAACGAATTTTAAGGGATATGGAAGGTTTTCTTGAAATTTTAAGGGATTTCAAAAGGTTTCTGGGAGTTTTTAAGGGATTTTAAAACTTGTCGTGGGATTTCGAGGAATGTAAAGAGATTTCAAATAGTTTCTAAGAATTTTAAAGGTTTAAAGGATTTCATGGAATTTCATGAGATTTCTAATAATTTTAATGGGTTTTAAAGGATATAAATGGATTTTAAATGTCCTCGAAGGTTTTCGTAAAATTTTAAGAGATTTCAAAAAGTTTCTGGGAATTTTAAGGGATTTTAAATCATGTCGTGGAATTTCGAGAGATTTCAAAAGGTTTCTAAGAATTTCAAGAGATTTTCACGAATTTTATTGGATTTCAAGAGATTTTATTGATTTTATTGAGGTATTTTAAAAGATTTTTATGATTTTCAAAAGATGTTTTTAGAATTTAAAAGGATTTCGAAGGTTGTCATAAAATTTTAAGGGTTTTTAAAACTTATCGTGGAATTTCGAGGAATGTAAAGAGATTTCAAATGGTTTCTAAGAATTTTTAAGGATTTCATGGAATTTCATGAGACTTCAAATAATTTTAATGGATTTTAAGGGATAATAAAGGGATTTTAAATTTTATCGTAGAATTTTAAAGAATTGCAAGAAATTTCTGAGAATTTTAAGAGATTTTAACGAATTTTAAGGGATTTCGAGGTTTTCGTGAAATTTTAAGCGACTTCAAAAGGTTTCTGGAAGGTTTGAGGGATTTTAAATCTTGTCGTGGAATTTCGAGGATGTGAAGAGATTTCAAAAGGTTTCTAAGATTTTAGGGGATTTTTACGAATTTGATCGTATTTCAAGAGATTTTATTGACTTTATTGAGGGATTTCAAAAGATTTTTATGATTTTAAAAAGATTTTGTAGAATTTAAAAGAATTTTGTCAAATTTTAAGAGCAAACCAACACGTGCACGATTATTTCTTTTTTTTTTTTTTCTTACAACTTCGTCATTGAAAAGCTAATCAGGTTTGCAACAACAATGCATGCGAGATTTTCGAGACATTTCGTTACACCACTTTTTTAAGACAGGATTGTTGAAAACTAATGAGTTTTTTCATTGGAAATAAGTAAATTTTTCCCTACACACTTTTTGATTTTGGACTACTCACTTTGAAATCCAAACTCCAAAGTGTGTCGTATTACACAACATTTAAGGCTCTGCAACATCCTTCATTTTAACTTATGTATCAATTTATTTAATTTCTAATTTCTTTTTTTTAAGGTTTGGTCAGTAAAGTATCATCCTAGCAAGAACAACATGATTGCTTCTGTCTCTGAAGATAAGTCTATTAATCTTTACGAGCATCCATTATAAACTCAGCACTGTACATTATCAATAATAAACATTTTTCTAAAAAGTGGTAACCTCTCATTTTCTATTATCACATGGGAAAGGTGATTTAATTTTCTCTCTTAGGCTTCGCAATTTAGCTGTAAATTTATTGTTTAATTATAATCAATAATATACAAAGAATTAAAGTATCTAACAAACTCAAGGAATTATGATAAAAGATCCTATGCTAAAAGTATCTGAGTACGCTATTAAGAATTGGTTACACAGAATTTTCAAAGTACGGACCAAATTCGCTTCAAACTCGAACTAAAAGATCAAACTAAAAGGATCCTTGTACATCCGAGTTGGAAGGATTAAATTGAATTAATCCGAACTGGAACAGGATCGAAAAACGACTTTACCACGTCGAGTAATCTCCTTCTAAATTAGGAAATCGAAATTTTTCTACACGCAGAAGGAAAGATGACACGAGAGGAGGAAATTAAGAATAATTATTTACAATAAGGGCGTCGCAACTTACGAAAAGACTTAAATATATCCAAAGAATTGTAATGATTATGGGTCTTGGATCCAAATTCTAATCTCAAAATTTCACTTCAGCTTACTTAACAAATATTATAATTAGATACCTTTTCGCTCTGCAGCGGGACTCTTTCTTTAAATAGAATTATGCCTACTCAGCAGAAAATTTGTGTTTTCTAATATTCGTTAAGTAAAATAAAGAAATTGAATTTTGACGTTAGAACTGGATTTCTTGAGATAAAATTCGATTTCTTCATTTTCTTTCGTAAATATTTTATTCCGATAATTTTTGCTCTGTATCGGTACTCAGTTCATAAATAGAAATATTGGTATAAAGCGAAAAAATTTATAAATTTAATACTTTTTGTGTAAAAGGAAGAATTTAAAATCGAACTTCAACATTTTAAAATTAATTTTACGAAAAAAAATTAAATATTAAAAATATTATAACTATAATGTTTGTTAAGTAAAATGAAGAGTTCGAATTTAGCGATTAGGACTTGATTCCAAGACCCTTTAAGGGTGTTGGGTCAAGTTCTAGCTTTAAAATTTGATTTCTTCATTTTACTCAACAAATATTATAATTCGATTTTTTTTCGCTCTGTAGTGCAATTCACTGTTTAAATATAAATATGCATATAGAGCGAAAAAGTGTATAATTTTAATATTTTTTTTATTTTTTTTTTTTGAAAAATAAAGAGATTGAATTTTGAAGTTAGATTCTGAATTCCTCGTTTTAAGGAAAAAGCATTCAAATTAAACAATTTTTTGCTCTATAGGCACACTTTTATTTCTAAGAGAAGTACGTAAACAGAGCGAAAAACTATTTAGTCATAATATTTGGTGATTAAAATGAGGAAATCAAATTTTGAAGTTAAAACTTGGTTTCAACACCCTTAATAAAAAAGTGTTGCGTAATTTGGCCAATGCGCGAATTTAATCAAAGTACACATAAATACATAGCCTTTTCTTATATCATATGACTTCGGTATGTCACATCCTCAAAATATATATCTTATTTCCTGCAGTATGCGTTTATTGAAACTGGACTAGAAACTTAGGTTGCGTTTGCAAGTCCTTATGTATTTTTAGGTTTTACAGTTGCTTCCGAACGGTATTACAGATTTTTAAGTAAAATCATCTTTCTTCTAACGCTTTACTATCAGTCTTTACAAGGAATTAATTAATCTTTCCTTAGTTTACATTCGAAAACGTACAAAGCACGTCTGATTAAAATTAAAAGATCTATTTGGCCATACGATTATTTTTATTTATTCTAAGATCAATGTAAAACAAGAAGCTTTACGTATTCTATACTTGTGCTTATCAGTAAGCTTTCTACTTTTTATTCACGGATCTTCATATATACAGACTTGAATAAATAGGCTAGTACAATCAGTATATAGTGTACGATGAATTTTAAGATCAACGAGTAATTCTGGAATTTATCGACGTATTTTGTATATATACAAGATGAAAAATCTATCAAGATTTATTTAGACTCAGAGGCCTATAATTTAAAATAATCGTCTATTCGAATGCAAAGAAGTATTTCATTAAAAAAAAAAAAAAACACAAGTTGCTTATCCATCAATAAAAAAAAAGTACTACAGTGACGGATTTTTTATCTATCAAAACGATTGAAAAGAGTAAATAAAATTTGGTTCATTAGATTCGCAAATAAGAATAAGGCCTTGTATCAGTTTTCCGATCCCTACCATATTGATATTTTTTCCCTGCAAAGTCATTTCTACAATTATTAAGATATCGAGTTGAAAAATTCTGAAATTAAAGTAAAAGTATTAGGGTACGTTTATCTGATCTTAAATATATTTATAAAAAAAATTATTTTGAGACATTTTTTTTTGTGATAATAAAAATTTAGAACCAGATAAAAGTATCTTAGTATATTTTATTTTTAATAATATATTTTCTTTTGATTTTAGAAATTTTTAATTCGATACATATCTCAATACACAAATGTAGAAATGGTATTGTAGGGAAAAAATGTTGGTAAGGTAGAGATCGGATAACTGATACACGGCCTTAAGGTTTTGATAAAATTGGACCACGGTCGTATAGTAATATTCAACGATGCTTTCCTCTGTTTTGCATTGTAAACATGTCTACCCAACCCTGGTTTCCATAAGATTCTTATGGAAACCAGGGTTGGGTAGTTTAGTTTAAAATGCAAAGCAGAGGAAGGCATCGTTGAACATTAATGTACGACCGTGGTTTGGACCCAAGCGCTCACCTCAAAATTCGATTTCTTCGATTTAATTAACAAAGTGTGTATTCCTAATATTCGTTGAGTAAACTGGAGAAATTAAATTTTGAGGTTGGAACTTGAACCCAAAATTATAAATAAAATTATAAATTACAAATACCAAATTTCATTTACTTGAAAACGCTTCGCGCCCTTTCTGAGAAATTAAACTTCGTCACTAAATTAAATTAAATAACAAAAAATAAGTAAATCTTCCAACAAGGTGGCATTGAAAGTCGATATTTTTTAAACTTTCCATCAAAAGTTTTAATTCTCAAATGCAAACTTGAAAAAGGAATTTATTCAAGATTGCATTGAGTCAATTGTAACAAATAAATAAAAATAAATAATTGTCCTTTTCCCAGCAGAAATAGAATGACTAGTCTGAAACGGACAGTAGAAAGTATTCTAAGTTCTAGTCGTCCAACCTCTTTGTAATTTTGAAAAGGATTTAATATTAAAGAAGAAGCTACACAATTTTAATAAGGACACTCTCCGTAATCCAAGTTCTAATCAAAAAATTCGATTTCTTCATTTTACTTAACAAATATTATAATTACATATATTTTCGCTCGGCAGATCCATTCTTTTTTGAAATAAAAGTAGGTATGCCTATAGAACGAAAAAACCTTTAATGTGAATAAGTTTTGCTTAAAATAAAAAGTTCGAAACCTAATCTCAAAATTACAACTTTTCATTTTACACAAAAAGCACTCAAATTATACATTTTTTCGCTCGTTACCCATAATTCTATTTAAGAATTGAGTAACAGTACAGAGCAAAAAAATTCTTAATTATGATATGTTATCCGATTCCTACCTTACTTGCATTTTTTCCTTGCAATGCCACTTCTAAATTTATTGAGACATCGAATAGAAAATTTCTAAAATCAAAGGAAATATTCTAAGGTACGTTTATCTGATCCTAAATTTTTATTAAAATAAAAAAAAATGTTTTCAAAATAATTTTTTTTATAAATGTAAATATTTAGGATCAGATAAACGTACCTTAATTCTTTAACTTTAGTTATAGAAATTTTAAATTTGATATCTCAATAAATTTAGAAGTAACGTTGCAGAGAAAAAAATGTCGGTAAGGTAGGGATCGGATAAGTAATAAGAGGCCTTAAATAAATTGCAGAATTCGAATTTTGAGATTAGAACTTGGACCCAACAGCCCTAATTCTTAAAAAATGAACTTTTTGTGACATATGTTTAAGGTTAAACGACAGAACAATCTTAACAAATCTTTTTAAACTGTCGTTACCCGGGCCGAAGCAGTGATAATTTCCGAAATAAAAGCTTGGTTCTCGGCTTTTCCTTCAGAATTCTTGTCTTTGGCGTTCTGCGGGGAACTTTCTGGATGCGGATTATAATTGAAGGGCGGCACAATCGCGGAAGCTGGAGTTCTAACACCAGAAGCTACACCTTGAAGTGGAGAGCTTGCTTTGGAAGAATCATCAACCCGGATAAAAGATCCAAGCCGGGAAATTCTTTTCGTGATGTCAATTTCATTTTCCGAGGTATCAGAATTCCTCTGACCTCTGAAGATGACAGTCTGTTCCTGGTTCTGTGGCTCTGGATGCTTCACTGGAATCCCACTTAGGTCACAGGAGTTCCGATACTTAATCCCACTAAACATCTCCACCTTTGATGAATACTGGGAACTTGCTTTCTGCGCTATCGAAGAATCGCTAATAGTTTTAGGCATCCCTTCAAAAGTGGAACTCCTGAAGAACCTAAAAGCTGGCGAGTCATCAACCGTGTCCTGGATTGTTCCGTTGCTTGTCGTAATCCATTTTCTCGTATCCGGTTTGTCAGAACGTTGTTTGTTCTTGCTGTCCTCCACCTTCTTCCACAGACTTGCGATTTTGCTAGTCGCTTCCTTGGTTGTCTTCTTCTGAGGCAAAGGCGAGATGCTCGAATTGCTGTTCGATCTCTGCCCCAGGGTGGTAACCTTTTTAGGAATGCTGCTTTCAGAGGGATTCGGATTCCTCTTTGAAGGAATCAACGAAGGTACTTTCGAACTCTGGTACTTGGAAGCTGCTACTTTGGGTTTCTGGATCAAGGATTTGGAACTCGTGATTGGTTTCGCAATTTTTGTTTTCAGAGGTGATGCAATGGAAGGAACAGTTGGTGCGTTTTCAACCTCGGGTTCCTCTTTAGTGAAGGTACCCTGCCTTTCGAGAGGTTTCGGTGCTTCGGCTTTGACTTCCTGAGCTGAAGCTGGAGTGCTGTGACGTTTCATGGCTTTGGTAAAGGTCAGAGAAGATCCTTTTTGGGGAATTGAACTCCTTTTGGAAGCAATCGCAGCAGCGCGTATTTTTTTATCAACACTGGGATTCGCAGTGTGTTTCGGACTAGGATTAAACTTCATAGGTTCCCGAGGTGTATTATTATTTTGCCTGAGTGTTGTAGCCCGAGTTGCTCGAACAATTGGAGAAGTGTTGCTCCTTCCGATTGGAATCGCGCTATTTTTCAGCTGCTTGGAAGGTGAAGATTGTGGAGTGGATTTCCTGGTAGTAGGATTTGAATACAAAGGTTTTCTTCTTCCTCGAATCGCTTTCGGAACCTCGGGTTCGGATTGGCTCGCGTTGGACTCAAGACTCAAATCCCGACTGAGAGTTCCTGGTTTTATGATGCGAGGACCTTTCGGTTCCGGGATTTTCTCCGAATCCTCACTCTCAGATTCCTGCTCCTGCCTCTCTTCGGGATCTTCGTAGGAAAATATTCTTGATCTGCTTTCCTGGTGGAAGTTCGTCCTTCTCTCTCCGTTGGCGAAACGCATTTGCAGGTAGTGTTCAGTTCCTGATTCGTTGGAGACGAGAGAGAGAGTTTCGCAGTCCAAAAGTGTCTCTTCCCCTTTTGTGGTTTCATTCAAGGTGTTAAGAACGATGTTTGCATTTTGTTCTAACATTGTGTGAACGTCTCCTTTACCTTGAGAGAGATCAGTTTCTATCGTTCTTGTGCGGTATCTCTCGTTTGCTCTACTAAAACTCTTGCCTGTGAATTTCGGAATCCCAGACTTGACTGTCTCCTTTTCTGGTGTTGACTGGTTTTGCACGACAGGAGTTTCAAGAACCTGGGTTTGGAATCTGTTCCTGTCCTCTTGTCTGCGTTGCTTAGGAGTTAATTTGGAGATAGAACTCTTCTTGTTCTCAGCCTGTTCCTGTTTTCTCCTGTCTTCCTCTTCCTTCTTCACTAACTCTGCAGCAATCGTGTAGGTCTTGTACCTCTCCTTTGCCAATTGTCGCTTTTGTTTTGGAGTCAGATGTCCTCTGTGGAGTCGTTTCTTCGGCGTTGATTCAGCAGAACTGCAATACTCGCTGGGAATTGGAGTCGTGGCTTCGTCAGTGTCATTACCGACTTCCTCAATTCTCTCTATCTGGAAAGCTTCCTCGGTTCGAAGGTCGATATCAATGCAGAGAGTATCATTGCAGAGAGTTTCAGAATTTCCCTCCATGGTCGACTCATCCATTTCGGTCACTTCGTTAAAGAAAGAAGGTGGATTGATATTCTCGAGACACTCGCTCAAACTGTTGTTCGCACTCATCTGCATTGATTCCGCAAATTTCATGCAGGTCATGGAAAGAACATTTGCCATTGGTTTCACGAAGTCGAAAACAGGGTCGCTTCCTGTTAAACTCTGCGAATCTTGATCCCTGGGATCGGCGATTTCAGATGTAATACTCGCAACGCTTACCATACTGTTTTCCATGTCTCCTATGTCCAAAACTTCATCCATCATCGAGGGAGGTTTCACGTTCTCAAGTTGGGAAAGGTTCTCCAAACTACTTGTGCAATTTAGACCGTGGCTTAAGGCTCTTTTCGCAACGACACCAACAGGCAATGACTTTTTGCGACTTCCCGAGATTGGACTCCTCATTTTTCCAGGTGGAGTAGAAATCGAAAAGCCGCGATCTCTCACAGTACAGGTTTCGGTTTCAGGAGCTGTGTGAAAACTCGCGCTTAAGGACTGTAAGCTTCCCATGAAAGATGGAGGGTTGATATTTTCCAGATCCATAGAATGAGCTCCGGAGTTCTTGTTAGCTTCCGCGGAAACGACCTCGGCGATTTTGATCGCTTCTTCGGCGATGATTCTGGAGTCGGTCATGAGAGAGGAAACTGGAAGATTTTCATCCTGAGCATCACTTTTGAAAGAAGCAATAAGAGGAGCACTGACGCTGATACTTGGGAAGGAAACATCGTTCGGAGAATCTTCGTTCCAGGTGTCACTGAGCAAACTTTGCTTCATGTTGGAGTCCCTCTCACGCATCGCTTCCGTTTGTTGAACTAAAGTTGCGGTCAGTCTGTCTAAAGATGCAATCATAGCGTCAGGGTCTCTCTGTCTTCTGTAAGCTTCTTCGACTTTTGAGTTTTCGCTAGTGATAACAGCTTCTTCAACTTGCATTGCAGAAATTCCAGTTGGTTTGGGGGTGTCAACTGTGTCGACAGTTTCTTGTGGAGGAGGCTCGTTTGAAGTTAGAGAAGTATTAGAGGCATTCGTGGAATCGTTAGTCACTTTGGGAATTCTGGATTGAATGCAAAATTCGAGGAGAGCTTGTTCTGATCTCTCGATTGAATCGAAGGACTCGCAACTTCCGGAAATGGCGACTTCTGGAGATGCATCTTGTCCTTGTGGTTGAGGATTTTCAGATTCGGGAATTTTCTCTGGGATGGAAGATTCTTGAGGTTGGAGTTCAGAAGTGATGGGGTTTTGAGATTCTGTTGAAGGCAGCGACAGAGGCTGGAAAAAATGAAAGTGGAAGAATTAGAGATTATTAAAAATTTATTAGAAATGTTTGATTACTTATCCGATCCCTACCTTACCGACATTTTTTTATCTGCAACGTTACTTCTAAATTTATTGAGATATCAAATTGAAAATTTCTAAAACAAAAGAAAATATGCTAAGGTACGTTTATCTGGTCCTAAATTTTTATTGAAATAAAAAAAAATTTCAAAATAATTTTTTTTTATAAATGTAAATATTTAGGACCAGATAAACGTACCTTAATGTTTTAACTTTAATTTTAAAAATTTTCATTTTGATATCTCAAAAAATTTAGAAGTAACGTTGCAGAGAACAAAATGTCGATAAGTACCTCATTCTTTCCGTAGTCGTAATCAATTGATGTCATTTCTTGCATACTGTAGCGCGAATTCTTCATTGTTTCATTAAAAGGAGGTGTAGCAACACTATTGTCAACTCGGTTTAATTCATTGCTGGTTTCGTATCTTGCGAGATTGCATTCTCCTTGCAATTCTTCTTCCTCGAGGCTGTTTCTTCTGAAGGGCTGTCTGTGTCTGTAAATAGAAGTTTTTTTTTTGAGATTAACTATTAACACGACCTAAAAGTATGTAGTTCAGAATCAAAAAGTGTGCAGTGAAAAGTTTATTTATTTCCAATGAAAAAGCACCAAATTGGAAAAATTGCAACAAAATTTCAACAAAGGATCATCGAAAGAATAAGCTTAAATTAAAAAATAAATTATTTATTTAAAGTGTTCAGAAGATTGAATACCTTCACATCATATCATTTAAAATTCAACAATTTTTTTTTTATTATTTTATTATTAACTATTATTTTAAGGGATTAAAAAAAAATTTTTTTAAGAGTTTAAGGATTATTAAGAAACTTCACGAGATTTGGAGAGATTTCAACTGATTTTAACAAATTTCGAGGGACTTCAAGGAGTTTTAAAGGATTTAAAAATATTTCAAGACAATACATATTTTAAAGGATTTCAAAAGACTTTAAGGGATTTTAATGGATTTCAAAAGAAATAAAAAAAGATTTTGACGATAATCAAGAGATTTTCAGTGATTTTAAAGAATTTTTCGAGATTTCAAAGATTTCAAAGAATTTCAAGAGATTTTAAGGGATTTTAAAAGCTTTTAAGGGGTTTCAAAAGAATGAAGAAAAAGAGTTTGAGGAATATAAAGAGATTTAAAGTGATTTTAAGGGATTTTAAAGAATTCAAAAAGATTTCAAGTCATTTAAAAGATTTCAAAAGATTTTAGGGGATTTTAATGGATTTCAAAAGAATTGATGAAAAAATTTAAGGATTTCAAAATACTTTAAGGGATTTTAACCGATTTAAAGAGAAATCATAAAAGAGTTTGAGGAATATCAAGAGATTTCCAGTGATTTTAAGGGATTTTAAGGAACTAAAAAATATTTCAAGTGATTTAAATGATTTCAAAAGATTTTAACGGATTTTAGTGTATTTCAAAAGAATTTGAATAAGGGTTTGGGAATCATCAAGAGACATCAAGTGATTTTAAGGAATTTTAAGTAATCTAACAGAATTTAGGGGTGAAGCTATTTTCTGTGATTTTAAGGAATTTCAACAGTTTTTACGTATTTCGAAAAGATTTAAAAGGATTTTAAAAAATATGTCTTGATTTTT
>JAUESH010000036.1:2692004-2702266 GCA_032275165.1 Synergus magnus
CAAAACATATTTATTATTGCAAGCGTAAAGTTGCGGAAAATAAATTGCTCTTATGGTAAAGTATCACATGCCCTTAAACGATAATATGCAACTAAGATTTATAAAAATTTCGGTAATTATATTCATAAAGAACGACCGGCAAGTTACAGACTGTTGGTATATTATCAACAGTTGGTAAGTTACCGACTGTCGATAAGTTACCAACGGTTAGTAAGTTACCGGTCATTCCTTTAACGACTAAGATAATAATATAATAATATATTTGTATTTTAACATCAATTTTCTATTTTTAGACTGACAATGACGATGAATTGAAATAAAACTTAAGAGTTTAACCCCAAACAGATTCTGAATACTGAAGGTTCTAATTTTGCCGAAAAAATTATTTTCAAACGTTAAAGAGAAGTGTACTGAAAAAAATTGGACAACTTACTTAATAATATGTTTTTAAAATCGCTTAAAATAAACTGTAAAGGTTTAAGGCACTTGAGACTAATGTACTTGTAAGAAGTGGAAATTGCAAAATGGCTAATGCGCGCACTAAATTGTATGAAAAACTAAAATAAGATCTTCGGTTATTCATATGTTTAAATACATTGTTATTTATTTATATTATATATTTTTTAAAATAATTTTTAATATGAAACATAAGGTTATATAAATACATTTTTTATCATTTCCAGAGAATTAAATTAAGATTAACTATATTTTATGTTATAGTGAAGCTAAAAGTCGAAAGTATAATGTATCATCTATTTTATGGTAAAGTCAATATTTTAAAATATGTCTTAAATATGAATTTAAAATGGGAAACTCGGTTACTTTTATAGGCTCTTTTCTGTAGATTTTTCCATAAATATTTATATATTCAGGTCTCAAATTTGATCCAATCGATACTATAAACATTTTTAGTGAAAGTTTACTGATACTTGGGAACTTTTACTGCATATTAGATGGTGAACTCTTTCTCTAATTAAATTAGTGGTTTTAATTTTTATAATACAATTTGCACAACTAATTTATAATTGTGATTCAAATAATACACGTAAAGCGTAAACTTGTATTTTATTTCAAAACTATTTATAAAATTTGCGAAAATGAGATTTATAATCAAATTTTTAGCACAAACTTTTCCAAAATACGTGGAGTAAAACATTAAAAGTTGGGAATGTTGCTCTGAAACTGAAAATTTAAAAATTCAAAAATTGAAAATTAATGCGAGAGGTAAAAATATTTGCATTCATTGCATCCTATTTTTGAAGAGTATATTATATGTATATATAAACTTTAAATTTAAACCCCATTAAACTTTTGAAATTTTTTATAATCTTCCCAAATCTTTGAAAATCTCTTGCTTTAAATCCTATGAAAACGTTCTAAAATTAAAAATATTTGCAAATTCTGTGAAATCCTTTTGATACTTTAGAGATTCCATAAAATCTTTTGGAAGCTTTCAAAATCGTTCAAAATCTTTTTTAATGTTTTGAAATTCTTTGAAATCCTGTAATTCCTAAAGTTTTACAAGGAATTAGAAATTTCTGTATTTCAAAAAAATAAAAAATTATGAATCATTTCCCATACTTTTGAAATCTTTTTAAATGTTCAATAATTATTCTTCAAAATCTCTTAAAATCTTTGGAAAACTTTTTTGATTCTTTGAAATTCTTTGATTTGAAACTGTTCAGAATCTTCATTAAAAACTTTTAAATTATTTTGCGTTCTTGTAAAATTCCTTAGAATCTTTGAAAATCATTTGAATCTTCTAAAATTCCTTGAAAATTTAAGAAACTGACACAATCATTTGAAATATTTTAAAATTGTAGGCGTTTGAAGTCCCTTAAAATATTTTTAAATTCCTCAAAGTTTTTGGGAACTTTGGAAATTTTTTGAAATCCCTTGAAATATTCTAAATTAAAAAAAAAAAATATTTTTTGAAATCACTTGGAATCTCTTAAAATTATACTAAATTGTTAAAAAATTTTTTTGGTATATGTGAGGGCTTAAGGATCTATACGGATTGCTACTTCGGGAGCTGTGAACCAGAAGAGCTGGGCTGCGAGGCCCAGGAACTCTTAGGAACAGAGAGGTCAACAGCCCGTGGGATCTGAACAAAGGAACGATCCTTGGTTACCGGCCACACTCTCCAGAATATTGAGGGCGAGAGTCTTCGAGCCCCCAAACCTCGATGTGACCAACCGTGTCTTTCGTTAAATGGCACCAGGGTTACCAAATCCACCCCCGTCATCGGCGAATGGGAGCTGTCTTACAATTAGATAAGGGCCTGTTCGCTCGGTGTCTCAAACAGTGGATCAGGAAACCAGGCTGCATCTCGAATTATTATAAGCCTCATCCAGGTATGCCGAAACGAAGGGCACCCTCCAGGCGGTGGAAGATGTTGAGATGCGCTTCACGGGACTTTCAGTTAAAAGAAAGAACTTGCGTGCTGCAGAGAAGAAGCGGCCCAAACGGGAGCGGCTTCTTCACGCTCAAACAGAAAAGGGAAACTAAGGCTCGCCAAAGGAGACCTCGGTTTCCAACAAGAGGAGAAAAGGGTCTCAAGACACTCCTCCGGACAGGGAGACAAAGAGACAGAAGGCTCCTGAAACTTAGGGCCACACTTACGCGAAGGTGGCCAATAGCGAGTTGACAAGGGTCATCTTGGCATCGGGCTACCCAGAAGTCTGATGACTCCAGCGGAGTTAGACAGTTCCTCAGGGCGACCATCCTGATCTTCGGTACACCTGAGGATCCGACGGTCGTGCTGCGGCGCATCGAATTCTAAAGTCCGACCTTGAGGACGAACACATGGAGGATCTATAAGGGAAAGAAGGGGAAGGTGGCCCAGGCTGCGGGGGTAGGCTGGGTCCTCATATAAGGGATCCCAGATGAGGCTACCAGGGCTTTAAAGGTCCTATGTGGGATCGGAAAGAGTCAGCGTTAGGCTGACTCGGTATTAACCAGGCGCATGGCTACGATGCGCACAAGGATATCTCTAATCCAAGCATCCTGGGTATGCAGGGAGAACATTAGAGGATTAGGTGTGTTGCCGAATACGTGCCCCAGGGATTTTGTAGTTATCAATATGAGGCTCAGGGGTAGAACGGGAGAGAGGCTAGAGGTGTATATTGCTTCGGCCTACTTCCCAGGTGATGCTGGAACCGGCCCTCCACCACGTGACTAGGGCTAGGAAACTGTACAATAGGGCGTACAAGACCAAATTGGCTTCCGTCTGGGACCGATACAGAGAATCCCGGAAGGAATTTGAAAACATTAACAGCAAATACAAGCAGGAGGTATGAAGAGAATTCTGTGAGGGAACGAACAACATTCCCAGGACGGTACTCCTCCACAGAGTCCTAGCTAAAAATCCAAAGGCTCGCCTAGGGCCAATTAGGCTCGAAACGGGTGAGTTCGCTGAGAAGGAAGAGGAACGTCTGAATGGACTGTTGGAGGTTCCCTTTCCAGGCGTATCAGGTATGTCCTGGAAAAAAGACAGACTGGAAGATCGCGTTTGTGATTGTATCAGTTAAGAAGGTTGTTTGGGCTGTCAGGAACTTTCAACCTTACAAATCACCGAGGGCGGACGAGATATATTCAGTTCTCTTATAAGAGGGACAGGAGGCACTACGACTGTCCCTGACGAAAGTCTTCAGGGTAAGTATAGCACTGGGGCACGTGACAATGGCATGGAGGAACAGCAGAGTGGTCTTTCTGCCCAAACCTCGAAAGGAGGGCTACACTGCTGCCAAGGACTTTATACCGGTCAACTTGACATCTTTCTTACTGAAAGTAGTGGAAAAGCTGGTCGAGAGGTACATCCGTGACACGGTGCTACCAAGTAGAGCACTGCATAGTGGTCAACACGCCTTCCAAGCAGGCTGCTCTGTCGATACGGCACTAAACGAGGCTGTTGGAAGGATAGGGCGGCAATTAGAGGAAGGCGGGTATGTAGTGGGCACCTTCTTAGATACAGAAGGGGTCTTCAGTAATACTCCCCCTGAAGTCATATGTAGGGAGGCTCTGAAATGCGGCGTACCGAGGCAGCTTGTAGACTGGATTCGTAGTATGCTGCAGTACAGGCGTCTCTCGACGGTATGGGGAGGCAGTAGGGTCGGAAGAACGACATCCAGGGGCTGCCCACAGAGGGGTGTCTTATCGCTCATTATGTGGTGCTTGATCGTGTTTCAATGGCCTCCTCCAATGTCTGAATCATGAGGGTTTCTACTCTCAAAGCTATGCGGAAGACTTCGTGATCCCAAACAGGGGGGCCCATTTGAATACTCTGATGGGCCTTACGAGGTCGGCATTGCGTATTGTGGAGCACTGGTGCACGGCATCAGGGTTGTTGGTAAATCCGGAAATGGCTGATATGGTAGTATTCACGAGAAAAAATAAGGTGAATACGTTAACGGGCCCCTTATTCTGCGGAAAGAGGCTCCGAGTAGCCCAGTCCGTAAAATATCCAGGAACCATACTGGATAAAAAACTTAACTAGGCGGAGCATTTGGAAGCGCAATGTAGAAGTTTCATTACAACCTTCAAGTTACGTAGAAGGGCCTTTGGGAGAACCTGGGGACTGGGGCCGAGAATGATTGCTTGGTTACAGGGGCCAAGACACTGAGACGGAGCACAGTTCATCTGAAATGACTTTAACCCAAAGGTGCGAACACTGCAAATGTTTTTCTTGATTTTGTATCTAGGATGTCTCTCAACTATTTTCCGATGAAAACTAAAATCTTTGCCAGGACCGTTATTGAAAAAAATCGTTTTAAATTTCAAAAAATCGAAATTTCAATGTTTCCTCGAAAAAGAGGCGAGATATAAAATAATTAAAAAGAACAAAATTGTTCCTCAGAAAAATTGCTATAAAATGCCCTGCTTATTTCGTTTTAATTTTTTTTTTTTGGTTTGATAAGCTCTATTTTTCAATTTAAAGAGGATTTTTTACGGTTATATTATGAGTTAAAAATTAACGATAAATAATTATTTTATTGGAATTTTCTGAAGTTTTTTATTTAAAAAATGTTATCGTTTTATGGTAATAAAGAAAGTATTTACCCAGCGGGTACGAAATTTAAGGACGTTTTTAGAACTTTCTAAAGACGTTATTAGGACGTAATGTTTAAAAGACGTTTTTAGAACGTCCAAAAACACGTCCTAAGTCAGGTCAAAAAACGTCCAAATACGTCCTAAAAACGTCTTTGGAACATTGTATGTTCTTAGAACGTTATTTGGCCTGACTTAGGACGTTTTTAGGACGTCCTTAAAACGTGTTGAGACATTCCTGCTCGCTGGGTAGTTAGTTAGTTAGTTCGGGCGAGGTGCCCCACCCCCGCGGGGCCCTACAGGCGCTCAGACTTCAAGCCCATTGTGCCAGTTCCCTTAGCCCTGGCCGCTAGCTAGCCCCCCATTTTAGTCCTCTTAATGAAGCCTAGCAGGTCGCTAGCCGGTAGCGCCCTAATCTCCTCTGGTTCCAGCATAGCTGACCCGAGGGTTTGACGTCTGAGCCCAGCAAGAGCCGGGTAGCGACCTAAGACCTGTAGGGACGTCTCATCGTCCTTTCCATATTTGCGACAAGCGGTGCTGGGCGCCAGCCCTATCTTGTGCTTATGGTAATTCAAATGCTTGTGCCCATTGAGTTTCTGCACCATTATCCTTACATCTTTCTTGGGCCAGTTTAGGATGGTTCCGGCCAAATCCCTCCTGCGGCATTCGCCCAGGATGGCTTTGGCCTGTTTACATTCATTTATTTGGGCCCGGTATTTTGTGTGCTGCCACACCACCCAATTTTGCCCAGAATGAGTTCTGGGCCAATCGGCCTGCCTGCTGCTCCTCTTTTTGCCAGTTGATCCGCTTTCTCGTTGCCCTTGATCCCTGTATGTCAAGGGACCCATATCAGGGCCACTCTGTTATTTTTCGCAAGTCGGTTCAGTGCCTTTTTGCACTCCCACACCAGAATCGACATGATTTCTGGTTTCCCAACCGCTTTTATTGCCGCCTGGCTATCCGAGCAGATGCTTATGCACCCGTTCCTCTTGTTTTCGTTTAAAAGCATTTCAACGCAGTGGAGAATGGCAAACACTTCCGTCTACATGCAGGGACTCCTCACCGAGAATGAGGCTAACTGACGCTGTTGGCGTGGTCCTCATTGCTCCGGTAATAGCCTTGATTATAAGTGTCTGCAAGCTGCCCATTCTCGCTTGGATTGTCTTGAGCTGCACCCGTGGCCACCAGACCACGGCTGCGTAGAGTAGCCTTGGTCTTAGAACCACTGAGTACATCTAAGCGATCATTCTCAGCCCCAATCCCCAGGTTCTCCCAAAGGCCCTTCTACATAACCAGAAGGTTGTAATGAACATTCTATTTTGCGCTTCTAGATGCTCCGTCCAGTTCAGTTTTTTATCTATTAATATACCCAGATATTTCACAGACTGGGCTACTCGGAGCCTCTTTCCGCAGAATAAGGGGCCTGTTACCGTTGCCACCTTATATATTCTCGTGAAGACTACCAAATCATTCTTCTCCGGATTTACCGACAACGTTGATGCTATGCACTAGAATTCCACAATTCGCAAAGCCGACCTCGTAAGATCCATATGAGTGTCCAAATAGGCCCCTCCGTTTAGGATCATGAAGTCGTCCGCATATCCTTGAGCGTACAACCCCTCATCATTCAGTTTTCGGAGTAGGCCATCCACGAACAATCACCACAGAATGGGAGATAGAACACCTCCCTGTGGGCAGCCCCTGAAAACCATTCCTCCGACCCTACAGCCTCCCCATTCCGTCGAGAGGCGCCTGTACTGCAGCATACTCTGCATTCAGTCAACCAGCTGCTCTGGTATGCCGCATTTCAGAGCCTCCCTACATATGTCTTCAGGGGGAGTGTTACTGAAGGCCCCTTCTATATCTAAGAAGGTGCCCACTACATACCCGCCTTCCTCTAATTGCCGTTCTATCCTTCCAATAGCCTCGTGTAGTGCAGTATCGACAGAGCAGCCTGCCTGGAAGGCCTGTTGACTACTATGCAGTGGTCTACTTGGTAGCACCCTGTCACGGATGTATCTTTCGACCAGCTTTTCCACTACTTTCAGTAAGAAAGATATCAAACAGACCGGTCTAAAGTCCTTGGCAGCAGTGTAGCACTCCTCTCCAAGTTTGGGCAGAAAAATCACTCGGCAATCCCTCCATGCAATTGGCACGTGCCCCAGTGCAATACTTGCCCCTTGTCAGGGGCAGCCTTAGTTCCTCCAGTCCCTCTTGTAAGAGCGCTGAGTATACTCCGTTAGCCCCCGGTGATTTGTAAGTTTGAAAGGTCCTGACAGCCCGGAAGTGGGAATGATCTGAACACCCGGGAAGTGAACCTCCAGCAGCCGGTTCAGGCATTCCTCTTCATTCTCAGCAAACTCGCCTGTTTCGAGCCTAATAGTACCCAGGCAAATCTCTGGATTTTTAGCCAGGATCCTATGGAGAAGAGCCGTCCTGGAGATGTTGTTCGTTCCCTCACAGAATTCTCTCCATCCTTCCTGCTTGTATTTGTTAATCATGTTTTTATATTCCTTCCAGGCCTTCTCTGTATCGGTCCCAGTCGGAAGCCAATTTGGTCTTGTATGCCCTATTGTACAGTTTTCTAGTCCCAGTCCGAAGGGCCTCCAGGTGTTTATTCCACGGCCGATTGGATTGGCCTTTGGTATACTCTTTTAGTGTCCTAAAATGAAGGTCAAGTTCGTTAGCCCGCCATTTCGTACAAAAATTCAAAAGTTAGGATATTTTAAAAATTTTTGAGACCAAATTTTTTTTAATTTACAAATTCTATACACGGATGCTCGTAGTACACGAGATTCTAATAATTTATCCTTATCACTTTTATTGATAAAAAAAAATTATCAGACTTATAACATTTTGAAAATTCTTAAAAACAAACGAAAATGAAAATTTGAAGCCAACCAACGCACGTAAGTAGTTTTCATTTTAATATTGTTAAAAAAATGTTTTAATTCACCCCCCCCCCCTTAAAGCGTGAGATATGAGAAAATATTACAAAAAACTAGAATTGGTCCTTTAACCCTTAAAGTGCACCGTTGGGTGTTTGACACCCACAAAAATTTTGGAGCTCTCAGAAACATTACTTAATTTGAAAAAATTGAGTATTTTTTCACATGATTAAAAGAAATAAATAATTAAAATACCCACTGTATACTAAAAAAGATATGTTGAACTATATTGGATTAAATATTTATATCAAAATATTCAATAGCGGATGAGTAATTAACGTTCAAAGTCGCTTGGGTGTCGGACACCCGCGATGCACTTAATGATCGGTTTACCAACGATGCACTTTAAGGGTTAAAAGGTAAAATAAAATTGCTAGTAAACATTTCTTTATAAAAAGAGCGCGGAACGCGTGGTTTAAATAATTTTTAAATTAAATATCGTGCGTAAAGCGCGAGCGTTCTGTTGAGAATATTTCTCTTTTCTTCTGAAATAAAAAAAGAATTTTGTAATTTGAAAATGAAGAATGTATAACATCGAGCGCGAAGCGCGACGACCAAATATTTCGAAGCGCGAAGCGCGACGATCAAATATTTTGGAGCGCGAACCGCGACGATCAAATATTTCAGAGCGCAATGACCAAATATTTCAGAGCGCGAAGCGCGACGATCGAATTGCGCGCCGTAGGCGCGTTCATACTTGCGAGCGAAGCGGGTAGATGTTTTTTTTTACCGGACCATCATCTTGTTTGTGAAACGGAATCTAGAAACAGAAGTTTTTCGAAAGGCAAAGAGCGACTTATAGTCGTAAAGCACGTCTTAAATCTTCTTCAGCTATCGCCAATCATCTGAAAGTGTCCCAGGACTGGAGTACGCGCCTTTTGACAGAACAAGAAATGATCGAAGAAGACGTCATTTCTACCCCTGTGGTCCTTTATGTCCCGAAGTAGCTATATAAAAAATAATGAAATCCATTATATCCGGAGGCGGCGATAAGAGAGCGACACCATAAATGAAAATTGTGAGCCTTGCAATTTTTCTTCTCGAGGGAACGTATCACAGAGTTTGGATAAATCTTAAGAAAACGCACCCCAACCAAGCACGTCGTTGTGCAAAACCTACTCATAGATATTATTATCGGCAATACGTGAAGAGTTCAAACGACAAAATACAACCGCGTGTCGCGATATAATTCGTGTAACCCTCAATATTCTGCGTCTAGGGATAGGTAATAAGATCGCTCAATAAAATCTAAGGGTTATCGTCTCATCTACAGACATATTAAAAACAATTAAAATAACTCGACGGAATCACAATTTATTTGACCAAATTTTTTCAGAGCAAGATTGGAAAATTTTTTATTTTTTGCAAAAAAGGTAATGTTCACGGCATAGCAAAATCAAATGACCGAATTCATTTAAAATCAGGGAGATAGTCTCACTTTAAGTCGTAGAATTTGTCGATGATGAAAGAAAAAAAAGATTTTAAAAGATTTCGGAAGATTTTAAACAATTTCTAAAGATTTCAAGGGATTCCAAAAGTTCTCAAAATATTTCAGAAGACTTAAACACATTTCAAGGTATTCGGATAGATTTAGAAAATTTTGCAAAAATTTAATAACATTCTGAACGTTGTAAAATGATTAAGAAAAAAAGATATTTCAAAAAATTTCAAGGATTTCTAAATATTTCAGAAGATTTAAAAAGATTTTAAAATTTTTCAAGAAATTTCAAGGGATTTCAAGAGATCTTACAAAATTTCAAAAGTTTCCAAAGATTTCGAGAAATTTTTAAATATTTAAAAACATATTAAAAAATTTCAAAACGTATTACATGATTTTAAAAATATTTCAAAAGTTTCAAGAAATTTCAAGAGATTCCGAAATACTTCAGAAGATATGAAAATATTTTAAAATTTTTCAAGAGATTTAAAAAAAAAACTTAAAAAAATGTCGAGGGATTTCAGAAGATTTCCGAAACCATTTAAAGATTTAAAAATATTCCGTAATTTATAAAAAAATTTAAAGGATTTCAAAAAATTTTTAAAAAGATTTCAGATTTCCGAAGATTCAGAAAGATTTCAAGAAATTTCAAGGATTTCAAAAGACTTCAAAAATAATTCAGAAGATTTGAAAATACTTCAGAAGATTTTAAACAGTTTCAAAGGGATCTAAAAATATTGAATAAAATTTTAAAGATTTAAAATAAATGAAAGCTTAATTATACTTTATAGAGTTATAAAATGAAGCCCACAGTAAATATGAAAGTTATA
>JAUESH010000036.1:2778178-2791235 GCA_032275165.1 Synergus magnus
AGTCCAAGAACTCACTCTTTCGTCAACCTTCACACAGCGGTGAAGAGTTTTAAATTGTAGAAAAGCGAAGAGTCGGTTACCGGTATCTTGTACGCGTCTGATTAAGATTTCGTCAAACGTTAAGATTGTGAAAGGATTATTATGAATCTGTGTTCGCTTTCTTTTGCTAGCCGAATTGAATAAAAGTAAAGTTAAATTTAATTTGTATTGGTCATGTCACTTTGCTAGTTTACGAAACTAGCTGGTGCCCAACATTTTCGACTTATAATAACCTAAAATTAAAATAGTGAACCTTGGCAGCCTTTAGACCCAGGCCGCGCCAAGGAAGGGTTTATATCTATATAACATTAAAATTCAATAAATAAATAAAAACCCTTTTCAACTTCCAAGTTTTTATGAGGGCTGATTTGATCACCGAAAACATTTTAGAGGATTAGGGGCTATTATGCATTAAAAGTACCTTCTCAAAGGTAAGTGCATCTTAATAAATCTTAACAAACGTTAAACTTGTAACATGGCAGTTACGCGAGCTTCGTAGTTCACTCTTGCGTTGCGCTTCCAAGTGTGTGGAAGATAGAACAGTCAACGGGAGAGTCGGTTGTTACGAAACTCTTGCGTGAAACTTCCAGGCGAAAGGAAGGAAATAGTTGTGTAGCGAGGAGTCGGCTTCCCCCGAAATTGTCGTCGAATTGAATTGTAAAGTTACGTGTATTGTGAGAAGCATCTGGTTGTGCAATCGCCCAATCTTGTTGGGGTATTGTCCCAAAGGGAATGTTAAAAAGGTTTCATCGAGTGTAAGTAACCGTCTAACGACAATTTTATTCGTAACGTGACAAAGTAATTAGGGTCTCCCCAAAGTTGCCACCCCAGCTCACTTTTACTGCGTTTGCCAGCCAGGAAATAATAAACTAGTTTAACTCTATTTCTCATCAGTAACTGCCTTTTGAATGCTTTCGTCAGGAGGGATGCTGAACAAAGAAGCACGAATCCTTCTTCTCCGAGAAATTACGAATATGATTCACATAAAAAATGATAATTGAATTAATTATTGAAATTCGCCAGGAATCATCAACTAAAGTGCTAGTGAAGAATGATGATTATTCCCCGATGAAGATGATTTTATCGAGAAGAATAGGGAACAGCTCGTAAATTCTCTGGAAGCATCAATCGGCCTTAGGCAGTTACTGGAAGAGGAAGAAAATCGAATACAAGCACGTCAAAAAGAAGCAAATTGTGTTTCAGAGATGGAACAGGAAGCACGCGGGGTGCGACGCACATCGAGAGTAAGGACCCTGGACTATTTAATAAAAATATAACTTTGTACGTCAGGAAATAGACACGTAGTGGATTTGTTAACTAAGTCTCACTCGTTGAAATTCAAAAAATGTCGGATTTAGGAGTTGATTTGGAAATTTTTACCATCATTAATAAGGGCAGGTGTTACAATATGAGCAAACGTAAGATTAAATTCAGATTACTCGGGGTTTTTTTCCATAATTTTTACTTTTTCAAAAAAATAATAGTGCACAAACGTAAAGAACGTGAACAAGGACGTTTTTGCAATATTTTTTGTTTGTGTAAAAAAGTAAAAATTGTAGGAAAAAAAACTCGGGTAATCTAAATTTTCTCATATGGTAACACATGCCCTTAAAGAGAATTTTTCACGTTTTAAAATCTGAAGAAAGTTGAGGACTTTTTAGTGTCATCAATAGGGGGTGAGTTTTAGCAATAGTTGTGGAAATTCTTACTACCCCTAATGTTGGGGATTATTAAAAAGAATTTTTATCCATTAGGGGCGCTTCTTCATACCCGAATTTATAAAGTTGGTGATTGTTTTGCATATAATGCGTTTATAAATCGCCACATACTATTTTCACAATGAAAAAAAAAATAACATTTTTTTTTTCATTGTTCATTTGAACGCTCAGAACTTTTCAGTCATACTATTGAAGGTTCCAATTTGAACTTTCCGATATTTTCCAAACAAAAAAGACCTGTAATTATTAATTTATAGCATGCAAACCTGTGCAAATTCAAATTGAAAACATTACTATTTAAACAATTTTCAGATTAAAATTGAAATCTTCAGATAATTCTAAATTGGAACCCTTAATAATTAAAAAATGTGCAATTGAAAATGTTTCAAAAACAGGTTTTGTAAGCTAAACCCATGCATTTCATTACATTTAAAATTGAAATAGATTTTTCTACGAAAAAAAAAAAATCAAAGAGCAAAATCTCTGATTAAATTATAAAATCTCTTTCATATTCCCTGTTTCAAAAAATTCCCGGCTAAGCGGCCACCATGCAAACGTTTTCCCTCACGCAAAGAGCCTCACGTGCTTGAAAGCGTTTTTTGTGCGATATTTCAGATTTCATCTCCAAAGAGACATAGCGCTTACACTCTTGGGATTCGTGCATAGAAATAATTGAATTGACCTCTAATTTGCACTCGTCTCAATCGTTCTCAAAATCGCTACTGTCATCTTCATCCATAATAATCGTGCTTTGTCTGTCTTTGGAAAAGCTATCCTGGCTCAAGGCAGGGACTTGTTTTGAAAATTCGCTGGTGGCCCAGAGGAATAAATCGAGAGTTTGCTCTGTACATTCTGCTATAAATCTTACGAAAGGTCGCACATCACCTCCATTAGCTATTTGTAAATTTTCATAATACTTGTGTCGATGCCGTTTGTGAATGATGACTGGAGGATAGCCAGCTTGCATCAAAATCATATTCATCAGCAGGCGAGACGTTCTTCCATTTCCATCCGAAAAGGGATGAATGTGTACTAGTTTGTAATGTGCCAAGGCTGCATACCTGAAACAAAAAGGGAAAGTTTATCATTTAGCAATTGTAAGTCTAGGATCTTCCAATTAAAAATTTTTTTTTTTTTTGAGATTTTAATTATTTTGCCTTCTGCTGTTTATTCCTTTGATATTGGCAATATATCTTGTCAGGGTTATTTTCACGTATGACGTTTTTACTCAAACCTGTATGTGGGGTATTCCATGCCATATCGACCACTTTTGACCCCGATCCCTTTTGATTTGTCTGAAACTTTTTTTTTTTTTATCTTTTTCTACCCTATCGAAAACACTTTTCAGAATTTTTTCAAATTTTTTTACCTAACCCAAAAAAAGTTGTGGGTTTAAAAAAAAAAAATAGCTTTTTTCTTTTTCAAATGGCCGTAGCTTTTTCAAAAATTGACTTATCGGGACGTTTTTTTTAAATTTTTGTTTTTAAATGCACTTTTCAAAAAAAAATTTATAAAAATTATGCAGATCCATATTCAATGTTTTTTTTTGAAATTTTCGGGAAAAAACGGAAATTTTGAGATAATTGTCATTTTTCACTTTTTTCCTTTTTTTTTTATAAAAAAAACTTTGACATTTTCCGCAAATTCTCTGAAATTTTCAGAATGGGATTTTATCGTTTTCCATTTTTCTTATTCAATTGAAAAAAAAATTTTTTAACAGCTTATTTTTCATAGCACTACTCTGAACATTTTTCAGAATACAGAGAACCTGTTAATTTGAAAAATAATAATAATAATAATAATAATAATAATAATAATAATAATTAAAAGTGGTAGTCATCGGAAAAATTTCAATTATTTTTTCGAAAAAGTCAGAAAAAAAATAGAAGATAGCCCTGAATATTTTTTTTGTATTTTTTTTTTTTTGAAAACTAAGTACATGTAAAAACAAAAAAAAATGAAAAAAAGTTATGATTCGACCTATTTCTGATTAAACCATAAGTTTTAAAAAATTTTGAAGCAGTTACTTTGGGATGAAATTCGTTTGAATTTTTTCATCCCAAATTAAGGGGAGCAATCCCTTTACAATTTTCAAAAAATCGATTTTTTTTTTTTTCATATTTCGAAAGTACAATACATTGAGAGTATACTGGAAAAAGGAGAAATCGAAATATTAAATATTTACGGAGCTATCGCACATAATCGAACGCCGGACTGTATACTGTTAACTAGCGAGTTGAAACTTTAAACGCGATTATCTCAAAACTGCATTTTTAAAAACTGCTCATGCCTTAGCTCAAAAAGTAATTGTTTTATCTGGCTGAAATTTTAGAAGGTTTCTGTTTATAACATTATCAGAAGGATGTACCTAAAGTTTTAAGAATATCGCGTAAATTATAATAATTACTTTTTTGGGGTAAAAATAAATTGTCGAAGAAATAGTCTAAAATTTGAACATTTTATTAAAAAGCATACCTAATTTTTAATTTTATAATTTTTTTATAATTTTAAAGATTTATCCTTCCCCTAAACATGTCAGTAATCGAAAAATATATATATTTTTTTTTCAAATCAATAGAAAAAGCGACAGATGCAGCAAATTAAATTATGTCAAAATATCAAAATGATGCGATTATTTTATCACCTTTAAAAAATTCATAAAAAGTTACTCATTTTCGGGCGTCTAAAGGGATTGCTACAAAATTTTTAAAAGCTTATGTTTTAGTCAGAA
This sequence comes from Synergus magnus, assembly GCA_032275165.1. Lineage (NCBI taxonomy): Eukaryota > Metazoa > Arthropoda > Insecta > Hymenoptera > Cynipidae > Synergus > Synergus magnus. The sequence continues at coordinate 2,782,667 of JAUESH010000036.1, forward strand.
ATAGGCCAAATCATAACTTTTTATTTCATTTTTTTTTTGTCTTTAAATGTAGTTTAGGAAAAATATTTTTAAAAAATTATTCGGGGGATTTTATATTTTTTATCTCACTTTTTCGAAAAAAACTGAAATTTTTCCGATAACTACCACTTTTAATTATTATTATTATTATTATTTTTTTTTTTTCTTCCAAATTTTAAGGTTCTCTGTACATTCTAAAAAATTTTCAGAGTAGTGTTATGAAAAATAAGCAAATTAAAAAATTTTTTTTTTCAATTGAAAAAGAAAAATAGAAAACGAAAAAATCCCACTGAAAATTTTTTGAGAATTTGTGGAATTTTTGAAAAACCCATAACTTTTTTTGGGTTTGATAAAAAAATTCTGAAAAATGTTTTCGATAGGGTAGAAAAAGATAAAAAAGTTTCAACCAAATTTTTTATGAAAAAAAAAATTTTTTTTTTAAATTTAAAATGACAAACATCTCGAAATTTCCGTTTTTTCCAAAAATTTCAAAAAAACGAAAAAAGCCATTTTTTGAAAAACCCATAACTTTTTTTGGGTTTGGTAAAAATATTTGAAAAAATTCTGAAAAATGTTTTCGATAGGGTAGAAAAAGATAAAAAAAGTTTCAGCCAAATCGAAAGGGGTCGGGGTCAAAAGTGGTCGATTCCGATCTCGAAATTTCCGTTTTTTCCAAAAATTAAAAAAAAAAAAAAACGTTTAAGATGTATCTGTATAATTTTTATGAATTTTTTTCTAAAAAGTGCATATATATCAACTTATTCAGATTCCTAAAATTAAACAAGAAATTAAAAATTTTTATATTTCAAAAATTAAAAATTTTGAATTATTTTCCATACTTTTGAAATGATTTAAACCTTTTAAAATCCTTTGAGTTGAAATAATCTAGAATCCTCTGAATCTTCATGAATACAATTAAAATTATATTTTAGAAAGAGACAGGGGTATATACACGGATTGGAAACAAAGCAAACAAAACTTGTGACGTCATATTTCCCTGCTTCTCGATCCGCCTGCCCCTGGCCAAGCTTTTGGCCGATGAGATAATCTCTATAGTTAAAGGATCTTGGTTGAATCCACGTCGATCAAGTCAATTTAATTCTCAGGTTAGAGTTTTAATTTTTCATTTTACCCAAAAACGTTTGAAATTAAACATTTCTCCCCTCAATAGAGAAAAATACCTATTTCTAGTATTCGATATATTGTACTTAATTGTAAAATTAACTTTTTTGTTTTTGAATTATAGAATAAAACTTGTGAAAAGGATTCTTAAAAGAATTATTGAAAATTCCGGTCCGTCTTCTTTCTCTTTACATAATCTCCTTAATATTTGAAGGGTTTTTAATAGATTTCAAGGATTTTGAAAGAATTCTTCAGCTTTCAAGATGAATAAAACATAAATTAATTTTTATTACAGATCGCCTTGTCTCCCAGAAGCCAGAATGGCTTCAAAGAATATTTCGTTATCGGATTTGCCTTTCGAGCTCCAGTATTTCTACTCGAACGAGTGCTACGTTTGCCGAAAGACTATTCAGCAGATACCCGTCCGAAGATGCAGTCGTTGTCAGATGATTTCCTACTGTGACAAGGAACACCAGAAAAAACACTACAAACTCCACAAAGACTTCTGCCAAGCAGTTGCAGAGTTGAAAAAAAATAAAAAGTGCTCGCACATTCTCCAAAGTCTCCAGGACACTGAACCGGAAACTTGGAAAGCACGAAAAGAAAAGCTCATCTTGGAAGTTCAATCGAGAGTTTTAAGGCCTCTTCTTCCTTACGAACGTCTGGCATTTATTTTCCCAAGATGCTGTCTCATCTGCCACGATTCCAGACAGGAGTTCCTGATCGATTGTCCTCAATGTCCAGCGATTAGCTTTTGTAGAAAACACAACAAAGATCCAAGTCACAGCTCAGTGAATTGCTACTGGATGGATCAATGTCAAATGTTGGATGCTGATCTGAAAGGATACACGAGAACAACTCTCATCGACGAAATCCAGAGCCTAATTTCTTGTATTCCCATGAGCGAAGCATCCAAAGACAAACGAGCCTTGAATTTGCCAAAATCGATGCACGAGTTTGTGGAGCATTACATTAAATCTGATTTTGAAATTCATCAAATAACCAAGATCCACGCTTCGGAACTCTTCACCCAATCCTTGACTGTTGTGAACGCTATCGAAACATTGAAACTTAATAATTACCAAGGTCAGAATAAAAAAAGATCGGAAATGGTCATTCATGTTGTTGGCTGTGATCTAGAATTCGATCGTCCCATATTTTGGGAAATATTACTGCACTTGTTGCCCAATTTGAAGACCTTGAAAGTCCTGATAACAGATATCGATTCGAGAGAGAGGATCGAACCTAAAGTTTGTGATCTTTGTCACTCCAGAGAAAAGAAATTGATAGTTGAGACTCTAGATCTTTCCTATGCGGATTATTTAGATGATACAGACGTAATGGGCTCGGATCAATCGTCTGATTGGAAAATGAATTCGAAACCGAATCTGGTTCTTTTGTACGACTTTAATCCTTTAAATGAAAATGATGAGAACTGGTCAAATATTTTAGAAACTTGGGAAAGAGTTGAGTCTCCTTTGGTAATAACAACATCACATACAGAAAAAACGATGAAGACTTGGAACAAGTTGACGTCTCACTTTGAGTATTTGGTGAATACTTTTGCGAAAGGTTTTAATAATTTTGCCAGTCTAAGACCTCGAAGAGATGAGGACAAATTTGGGACTGTTTATACGAAGAGTAATTTTTGGATTATTTGCACGATTTTTAGAAAATCGGTAGAAATAATTAAGAAGAAGTGCAGGAAGTGTGGGCGGATGATGTTTTTGGATGATAAAATGATCTGTGAGACGTGTCTTCTAAGTAAATATGCTGACAATGGCGCTCAAAAGTTAATGAGTTCGAACGCGAGTAATACCTATTATCCAAGTTCCTGTTACGTCTGTGGAAGCAGACCTGAGAGTTTGCTCAGTTGCAAAAGGTGTGAGATGATTTTTTATTGCGGGGCTCCACATCGCAAACAACATTGGCATCAACATAAAGATTTGTGCAAGGTATTGATTTAAAACCTATCTTAAAAAGTGATGTAATGAAATGTATCGAAAATCTCGCATTAATTGTTGTTGCAAACCTGATTGGCTTTTGAATGACTTGAAGTTGAAAGAAGAAAAACAAACTAATGGCGCAAAAAATTTCAGGAAAATCCTCGAAATCCCTTAAAAATCCATAAAAACCATTAAAATCATGAATTTCTTGAAATCCAAGTTAAAATTCGCAAAAATCTCTAAAAATTCTTAAAAACCTCTTGGAATTTCTGAACGTTTAAAATCTCTTAAAATCCTTAGAAATCTTATCACAAAAATTTCTTAAATTCTTTTAAAATTTTTCGAAATTCCGCGACATCATTTAAAATACTTTAAAAATCCCTTAAAATTCTACGAAACCTTTTAAAAATCCTAAAAATCTTTTAAATTTCGTAAAAATCATTTGAAAATCGTTAAAATCTCTTAAACTTCCTAGAAATCTTTTGAAACCTCTTAAAATTCCTCAAAATTTCACGACAAGATTTAAAATCCCTTAACGACCCTTAAAAATCCGTTAAAATTATTAGAAATCCTTAAAATTCTATAAAATCTTTTAAAAGTCAGAAAATCCCTTAAAATTATTAAAAGTTTCATAAAATTTCACAAAATTGCTAAAAATGGCATAAAATATTGTTTAAATTATTAAAATCTCTTGAATTCTTTCAAAATTCCTGGAAATTTTATGACAACATTTATAATTCCGTATAAGCTTCACAAGATTTTAAATCCTTTAAAATCTCTTAAAACACCTAGAAACCTTTTGAAATCACTTAAAATTCCACGAAAACCTTCGAAATCGCTTAAAATTCGTTGAAATCTCTTCAAATTCGTGAAAACTTCTTAAAATTCCCAGAAAATTCTTGAAATTCCTTGAATTCTACAATAACATCTAAAGTCCCTTTATGTCCTTTAAAATCCATTAACAATTAGAAAATCCCTTAAAATTATTAGAAATCTCATAAAATTTCCAAAAATTGTTAAAAATGGCATAAAATATTTTTTAAATTATTAAAATCTCTTGAATTCTTTCAAAATTCCTGGAAGTTTTATGACAAGATTTAAAATTCTTTAAAGTTCCTGAAAATACTCTGAAACCTTTTGAAATCCCTTAAAATTCGTGAAAACATTTTAAAATTCCCAGAAACTTCTTGGAATTCTTTAAATTCTACGATAATTTTTAAAGTCCCTTTATATTCTTGAAATTCCTTGAATTCTACGATAACATCTAAAGTCACACTTATATTTTTTTGCCAATTTTTGTATTGAATTTGTACTATGATAAGTAAAATATATTGTGAGTTTTATGCGGGCTAAATAACTTTTGTGGCCAGGAGAATTTTTTTTCATAAAATCGAATTCTCGCATTTTTCTTGCAAACAGCAATATACCATTTCCGGAAAAAATAAAAAAAAATCAATTTTCATAAACAAAAAGATTCGCTTGACCTCAAGAATAGTTTAGCCCGCATAAAACTTATAAAATATCTTATTTATATAAAAAAAAATTTCTAAAAAATCTTTCTAAAAGTAAAAAAAGTGCATAAAATTTGAAAAATAATTTCAAGGACTAGCAACATATGGGCCATTTCTGCAAAAGAGGGAAAACCTCACCTTTTCTACTTTTAGTAACATTTTTTACACATTTTAGTTTATATAAATAAGATATTTTATAAGTTTTATGCGGGCTAAACCATTCTTGAGGTCAAACGAATATTTTTGTTAAATTTAATTATTTAATACTCTAAGAATGTTAAATTTCAAGATTTCTCGAGATTCAGGCCTTCCAATGATTATACCCCTCCCCTGCCCAGCCCTGTAAAGAGGGGAGGGGAAAGGTAAAAGTTGGTTATTTTCTCTGAAAAATTTGAATTTGGGCTTTATTTAATTTTTTTTTTTTTTTTTTGGGGGGGGGGTAAACACCCGTGGTTTCCAGATTATTTCATGGAATTTTCAAGGTTGTTGTGGAATTTAAGGGATTCCGAGAAATGTTTAGAAAATTCAAAGAATTTCGTGAATTTTTAAAGGATTTAAAGATTTTTATCAAAAAGGGATTTCGTGGAATTGTAAGATATCAAAATTAAAAAAATTAATCATTTAAAAAATTTTTTTCTGTAATTTAAATAGTTTTTTAAGTAATTATTTGAAAAGTTTCTGTAAGGCATTTTAAAGAGTACCAAAAGATTTTTAGGAATTTAAAAAATTTTAAGTCCAATTTTAAGGGATTCAAAATCATCATTAGGAATTTTTATGATATTAAAAGATTTTTAAAATGAATATTAAGGGGTTTGAAAAGTTTTTTAAATGAATTTTAAAAGTGGTCATGGAATCTCAATTAATTTTAAAGGATTTCGTGGAATTTTAAGATATCAAAAGTTTTTTTTTTTTTTTTTTTTTTTTTAGAATTTTTAAAGGTTTTCAACCAATTTACAAGATTTCGTGTAATTTTAAGAAATCCAAAGATTTCTAAAATTAATTTTAAAGGATTTTGTGGAATTCTAAGGTATTAAAGAATTGTTAAATGAATTTTAAAGTACTTGAAAATTTTTTTAAAGGAAGTTTAAACGTGGTCGTAGAATTAAGGGGATTTAAAAAGATTTTAAAGGATTTCGTGGAATTTTAAGAGATTTGAAAACTTTTTTTTTTAGAATTTCAAATGTTTTCGACCCATTTAAAAGATTTCGTTTAATTTTAAGGTATTCCAAAATATTTTTAGGAATACGATTACAAAAAATGTCAAAAGATTTAGAAGATCTTGGCATTATTTGAAACTACAAAAAATTGCTTGAAATCTATTGAAATCCTTCAAAATCTTCCGTAGTGAATCCCTCGAATTCTAATTTTCCCTAAACTTCCAGGTAATCACCGAAATGCAGAAGGAACTAGGATCCTCAAATCTCTTCGAAGGCCACAAATCATCCGATCCAAAAACCTGGCTCCAGGCAAAAATCAACTTGATAGTAAAAGCCCAGTTGAAACTAGAAAGGCCTCTTCTAAACTACGAGCAGGAAATGTTCAAGTTTCCCAAAGTCTGTCACGTTTGTCATGAGACTGACCACAGAGTTCTGGAAAAATGTTTTTGTGAAATGAGTCTCTGCCAGAGTCACAAAGACTCTCCTAGCCATGCTTCAATATGCAAAACTCTGATGTATTCCCAGAGTTACGAAGTGGCCCTCGCACCCCTTTACTCTTCACCTAGGGAAGATCCATTGGCATCATTTCTCCAAGTCTCCATTGATAAAATGCCTCACCTCACAGAATTCGTCGATCTCCCTACAGCCATAGAATCATTCATTGAGTTATTTTTAAAACTCGATGAGGAAGCGAAGAAAGAAATGGAATCTGGGGAAGTGATGTTCAGTATGCGAAAGGTTGTCATCTCTAAATTCTTTTCAGGACCTCTGACATTTATTTCAGCCCTGGAAAAAATGAAGAAACCTGGAAGTGAGAAACTGATCATCCACGTGATTAGGTCCTGCATAGAGCAATTCGATACTGCAATTTTTTGGGAGAGTTTACTCCACTGGTTTCCTACTTTGAGCGAAATCAGAGTGATATTGATCGGTCCGGAATTGAAGAGAGAAACGATATTTGTACCAGTTTGCGAAAAATGCTGTAGTTATGGATACCAGTTCTATCTCGAAGCCTATGGCTTGCTCTACGAAGAATATCTGCAAAGTGAATTTTACGTAAAGCCGGATATTGTTGCTGGTTTTAATCTCGATGTTTACGAGAGCGATTTTGGTTTCGTCGAGTGGGAGGAATCAATCCTGGGTATTGCTAAGCAGAATATTCCGTTTATTCTGACTTCCACTTCCAAGGATAGAGCTCGCAGGGACAATGAAAAGCTGGGTAAAATTTTGGGAAAGGAAGTTGAATATCTTTGGATGAATGAAAACCCTTACAAGTGCTTGCAACCTTACCGGGATTATGAGACTGAAGGAGTCAAGTATTTAAACGACTTTCTGACTGTTTATATGGATTTGAGTCTTGGAAAAGAGCGGGAAGAATCTGGAGAGAGTGAGAGTGATTTAAAAGATGGGTTGGAGAAGTTAACAATTTCTGAATCGGGAGAGAACGAAACGAGTAAGAAAAAAGCAGAAGCGAAGAAAAATGAATAAGTTTTAAAAAGAAGTGTGGCTGGATACCTAATTCTATTATTTATTGAGAAAAATGAGGAAATTAAATTTTGGAGTTACAATTCTAAACCAGATGATTTACCAAGATAAAAGAATAACATTAAACAAGAGATACTACAGGAAAAAATTGAAAAGGAAAACGCTCTGGCCAGAGAAATATTTTTCTAAGTATTTTTAATCTTTAAGTGTTTATAAATGTGTTAAATTCCATTTTAATAAAGCGTGTATACTTAAAAATGATTCGATTATATGTTCATTTTATTTACAAATAAAAAAAAGTTACTTCGTATCCTAAAGTTTTTAGAATTTAAAATTACATTCAAGAGAATCTAAATTCTACGCGAATCAAATTTCAGTTGTTAAAATTATTATTCGCCTTTTTATAAACTGAAGCGAAACTGAAATTCTGAACTTTTAATCCCAATTGCTTGCACTCACTTTAAATACTCGCGACCTAATTCTCAAAATACAAACTTTCGATTACTCCCGATTTTATCGAAAAATAATTTATTTTAAAAAAATTGAAATTTGAAAGAAAATATCACTCTCGATTTTAAAAAGAAGAAAAAATCATCTCTTCATTTTACTTAATAAATATTATAATTAGATATCTTTTCCTTCTACTGCGTTATTCCTTTTTGAAATAGAAGTTTGGTTATAGAGCAAAAAAATATTTAATTTTAATACTTTTTGCACAAAGCGAAGAATTCTAAATCTAATCTCAAAATTAAATTCTTTCGTTATGTTTAAAAATTGAGTACCGCTACAGAGTGAAAAAATATCTATTTCTAATATTCGTTGAGAAAATCAAATTCTGAAGTTAGAACTTGGTTTCAACGCCCTTAATGTTAAAGATGTTGAATACAATAATTGAGCCAGAAGATTGTAGTTTTTCTAATAAAAATAATCTTACCTCACGGGATGCAACCTGATAGCTCTCTCGCTGTTGAGCCAGGAAGCGAATTCTTCCATCAGGAAATGAATATCTCCAGGCCCTGGGGGAATGTGTCCACCGACGTAAACCTGGGTTCTTCGAAATTGTCCACCTTCGATAGGGTCCACATGTCCCAAAACACGCCTGTGAATCTCCAAGATGTCCTTTATAGAAATTGAGCCAACCCTAAATACATAATTAAGATACTTAATAATTGCACTTCAATAATTTATATATATAATATATATTTATATACTATAAAATTTCAAAAATTATTTCCATCGATATTTTTTTTGATAGTGGAACGAATAATCTGTGAGAAAAAACGAAGAACGGTGAAACAATTAGTGATGTGTATGTAAAAAAATATTTTAA
>JAUESH010000036.1:2797317-2809989 GCA_032275165.1 Synergus magnus
TGCGTCCTTTTCTTACATATTGAAATTTCGATTTGTAAGAAAAGGACGCAGTACCCGAGGTGCACCCGGGTGGGAAATCTGAACGCGCCACTGGGAGTAGATAGATATCTCAGGAGCGTACTTAAAAAAGTGCAAAAGCCGTTTTAAAAATATTTATTGACGATTGATTTATTTTTACAGATAAATAATATCAAAATAAAAATTCGTTTATTAGATCTTTTAAAAAATGAATAAAATAAATAAGATATAAAGTTGAAGCAACTAGGAGAAATTAATATTTTACTTTTGTAATGTAGGGGCCTAAAAAAAGATAGTGTTTTCTTATCAAACTATTATGAAATAATTGTTTTCCTTGTTTTTCTTGGAGATAAGAAATATGTTTCGAATAAGAGAAAACAGTATTGCCTAAAATTTTCTAGTTTCATAGTGTTTGGAAATTTTTCTTATTTTATTTAGAGAAAAATTGAGTCTTTTAGTTTATATGGTTTTTATTAAATATTGTAAATTTATGCGAATACGTCACGGCTTCGGTTCAACAGCCCATTGTGAATGATAAGATTCTTGAGAAACGCGATAACGAAATAACCAATTTAATTAAAGAAAAGTGATTTTATTTCGAAAATGGCTTCTAAAACTTTTTTAAAAAGGATTCAAAATTTTGGCGTTTTTCCTGCAAGTGTAAGTCTGATTCTGAGACAATTTTTAAAACTAAATAATAATATTTCTTCATAGTAAAATCATTATTGTATATAATTAAATGGTAAAGAAAATTGTACAATTTCTAAGTGAAATTAGATATCTATTTAATTAATACCCTAGCGAAAGCTTCGGATTGAAATTCATTCCGAACCAAGCCAAATTGGATAATTAAAAATTGAAAGCTTTCGATTTTTTAAAATTTTGAACATAATATTAATAATTTTATAAATAATTATATAATTTGTATAATAGCGATTGTTAATGATTATTAATATTGCAGGTAAAACAAATGAGTACAGTACTAAGTGAACCCCCATTTTTGGGAATTCAGAACAAATTCACCGACGTTTTAAAATTTACAAATGCAGAATCCTACGACCCAATACCAGTTTACAGAGTTTTGAAGCCACCTGGAGAATCTAAAGATACGAATCTCAAGGTGGAATTTAGTATTTTACTTAATTTCTATTATCTGTTTATATAAGAAATAATCGTAAATTAGAAATATCAAATTACAGATAGATAAAGAAACCTTGAAAAAAATGTATACTAATATGGTAACTATTGGAATAATGGATAAGATTCTCTACGAATCTCAAAGACAAGGTCGAATTTCATTTTACATGACAAATTCAGGAGAGGAAGCTGTGCAAACTGGATCTGCAGCTGCTTTGACTTTGAAAGATGTTATTTATGCACAGTACAGAGAAGCTGGTAGAAAGATGAAATTACACGTTTTTAAATAATAAATAGAATAAAATTCTTAATTTGAAATTCAATCTGAAATGGAATTTTTTAGGAGTATTACTTTATCGTGGATACAAATTATCTCAGTTTATAAATCAATGCTATGGAAATTACGAAGACAAGGGAAAAGGAAAGCAAATGCCTGTTCACTATGGATCGAAAGAATTAAATTTTGTGACTATCTCTTCTCCTCTAACAACACAACTGCCGCAAGGTAAACAAATTAAAGTAAATTAATAAAAAAAAACTAAATATTAATTCCATTTTAAATCAGTTCCCTCTGAATATACCTTTTTCAAATTAAAATTATTTTATTTCTGAAGCTGTTGGCGCTGCTTATGCACTGAAAAGATCAAAAACGAAAGCTTGTGTGATTTGTTATTTTGGGGACGGAGCTGCAAGTGAAGGAGATGCTCACGCTGCTTTTAATTTTGCTGCGACTCTCAACTGCCCGATTATTTTCTTCTGGTAAGTTTATTCGTTCTATTTTTAATTCCTGAAGATTGCAAGACTTTTCGTCATTTAAATAATATTGAAAGATGATCGGACCTTTAATTCCAGTCGCAACAATGGATACGCAATTTCCACTCCAACTTCCGAGCAATACAAAGGAGACGGAATAGCAGCGAGAGGTCCAGCCTATGGAATAAATACAATTAGAATCGATGGAAATGATGTTTTGGCTGTTCATCGCGCTACTGAATTTGCAAGAGAATTTTGTATAAAGGAGGGAAAACCCGTTTTAATCGAAGCCATGACTTATAGGTAATTCCAAATTGAAGCTATTAGATTCCTAGAAAGTTTCTAAATTTTAATATACACAATTTTGATAAAATAAATTATAATAAACGGAATAAAAATTCAGAATAGGTCACCACAGCACTTCAGACGACAGCACAGCTTACAGATCGGCAGATGAAATCGCTCGATGGAATGCATGTGCCCCAACGACGAAATTTCGTCGATATTTGGAAAATCTTGGCCTCTGGAGTGAAGAGGAAGAGGCGAGTTTCGCCAAATCGAAAAAGGAGGAAGTCCTCTCCGCTTTTTCAGAAGCTGAGAAAAAGTTAAAACCTCACTGGAAGGAACTTTTTACCGACGTTTATCACGATATGCCTCCTCATATTAGGTAAAAATAATTTCCTTTTCTATAAACTAAAATCAGAGAGTATATTAAATATTCTCGACATGATATTAATTAGCTCTAAATTTTTTCCAGGGAACAAATGGAGTCGCTTGAAAGTCATCTAAAAGAATATTCGGAGCATTATCCACTCGCTTCGTTCAAATAATCTTGAAATAGTTCTCTTTCTTTTCTTATTTCTCATTTTTTATTATCTAAGAAAGTGTAATGTAGAAATGTAAACTTGAATAAATTGTTTTTTAAAGTGATTATTTTAAACAGAATTGTAACTGGATACAAAATGCTCAAATGGTGTTAGAAATAATAGATTTTTATTATTAATTTTATTAATTCACTCCGCTAAGTTGTCTGCGAATTGTTTGTACTTATCCAGTCGGTATTGCTTCTTGGCTTCGTTGAGTAAAACGTTGTGGATCATATTGTATTTGTTTGGATTATCCATGTTTAGCGACGGATATATATTTCCTGCAAGAGAATGCATTGAGTATAGTACTTTTAAATTTGAGACCGTCTAACAGTTAAAGGGATAGAATTTCAAAGTATTTTTTTTTTTTTTACTTCATTCAATTTGGAAAAGTTATATTTAAAAAAAATATCTTACCTTTAAGTTCTAAGACGGCTCTGGCATGATAATGTCCAGGGTAATCTCTAGGTGCTTTGTATAGTCTTGTGACAGCAGTGTCGTAATTCTCATATCTGGGAACAAGGACTTTGAAAAGTTTGTGGATTAGTTGCTTCTCCAGAATCCAAAAGTCGGCCAATTCCATCATTTCCTTGTTTGCAGGACCAAAACGACGTGCTTCTGATATCAACTGCAAAATATTAATTATAATATTACTATAAATTTGAAGATTACTTTAACAGGGTGTCCAGTGAAGACATGTGATAAAATTCCCGTACATTTCCCGCAGACTTTTTCAAAATCCCCGTACATATCGGGACCAAAAAATATTATATCGGACCAAAAAATTGCTCTATGATATGTTCCTTAAAATTAATAAATATACAGAAACTCTTGTCTACATAATTAAGTCAGTCAAGGGAAATAAAAAATTCCCGCATCAAATAAATCCCGTACATTTCCCGCACCCACAAAATTCCCGTACAATTCGCGCTTTTCACGCTTTTCCCACACGCTGGACACCCTGTTTAAACTAAAATTTTTTCAAATTGAAAATGATATTGGACGTGTAATAATTTAGTCGACTTTATATTAAGGTTTTGAAAATCTCCGTCTACTATTTATCAATCGAAGGTACTTTTTCAATCAATTTATTTAAATTATTTATTTAATCCCCTGTAATTATTTAAAGTTACCTAAAATATCTTGAAATCTCTTAACATTCTTTAAAATTCCGTAAAATATCTTGAAATCATCTACGATGTCTCAAAATCTTGTGAAATCAATAGAAATTTCTGAGAAATCCTTTTAAACTATTTTAAAAATACCTTAAAATCCCTAAAATCAATAAAACTTTCTTAATATCTTTTGAAATTTTTTAAAAATCATTGAAGAGTGTTGCAATTTTGTTCTAATCTAAAAATTCGATTTCTTCATTTCACTTGACAAATATTAAAATTGAAATGTTTGTCTTTCTGTATCATTGCTCAATTTTTAACTAATAATATGTGCACAGAGCGAAAAAATATTTAATTCAAATATTTTTTGAGTAAAATGAAAAGATTGTATTTTGACGTTAAATCTCGATTCTTCGTTTTATGTGAAAACTATAAAATTTCGATATTTTTTCGTTCCGTAAGCACATTTATATTTCAAAAAATATTAGAGCTACAGAGCGAAAATATACTTTATCCCTTGAAATTCCTTAGTCATTTGAAATGTTTTGAAATCTCTTGAACATCCTGAAATTCTCTTCAAATCCCTAACAATTTCTTAAAATTCTTTAAAATCCTTTAAATCTTCTAAATTTTTCAAAATCAATTAAATAATCTTGAAGTTATCTAAGTTGTCTTGAAATCTTGTGAAATCTATAGAAATCTCTGAGAAATCCTTTAGAACAGTTTTAAAAATCCCTTAAATTTAAAACTAATAAAAAATCTCTGAGCATCCTTTGAAATTTTTTAAAAATCCTTTAGTCTTTTTATCCCTTAAAATTCCTTAGTCACTTGAAACCTCTTAAAATCCCGGGCAAGGCCGGGTATATTTCTGCTAATTACTAATAATCCGTGCTAATAATGCGCTAAAAATACGTAGAAAACAAAAAAAAATGAAAAACTTACCCGTTCAACATAACCTCTCGCCTCGTCGGCTCTATTGAATTTGAGTTCAATTCGCTCATACTTGATTAAAGCTGTTACTGTTTTCTGTAGCTTTTTAAATCTTCCTGCAGGTCCTTCAGGATTTGATAGCCTTCTGGCTTTATCACCTATCTTAAAATTTAGTTTAGAAACTAAATGTGACACTTTCGCTTGAGTCGTCATGATTACAAAATTCGTCTGCTATAACTTGAAGTTGTCTGATTCTGATTATTTTCGCTTTTTTCTACATTATCGACGGTAGGTATTCAATTGAACTAAAATCCATTAAACCAAAACGCCAATTAAACCAAAAAAAATGAATGTAATATATTTTTTTCGTTTTCCAAAATCACGTAACAAAATCGTTGAACCTTATTGTCTTATATTAGTGTTCAATAGCGATAATTTTTCAAAAATTACCACAAGGCTATAACATTCAATTGTTTTGGTTCAAATTTGCCGCCCCATTATCGATATATTCTTCGAGAGTTCGAGTTTTTGAAAAAATTACAAATTTGTTTTCCTTAAGTTCCTGCGTTCCTGCAAAAAAGTGTCATACAAAAATAATGTTTTTAACATGTTATACACAGAATTGTTGGTAAATGTTTATAAGTTTCTATTTCTCGCGCTCAGTTAATCTAATTTTTTAAATAAAAAAAACGTATATTATCGCTAGGAAAGTGAAATAGAAAGTGCAAGAATTTTGGGAATTTATAGGTTATGGAAATTAACGGTTTGTATGTTTTTTTAAATTTTGTTTTCTTCTGTATAAATTTTATAATCCTATTAAGTATGATATGATAAGAATCCTCTCTTATAAAAGTGATGTAATGAATCATTAGAAATCTAAAAAATTCCATGAAATTCTTAAAAATTCTACAAAATATTTTAAAAATTAGAAAAATCTCTCGAAATCCCTTAGAATTTTACGACAACCTTCAAAATCTTTGTAAATTCTACAAAATATTTTAAAAATAATAAATATCTTTTGAAATCCCTCAATAAAATTCCATGACAACATTTAAAATCTCTTAAAATCCAATAAACCTTTTTAAATTTAAATTAAAATTTCACGAAAGCCTTCGAAATCGTTTAAAATTCGTGAAAATTATTAAAATTCCCAGAAACTTCTTGAAATTCTTTAAAATTCTACGATAACATTTAAAATACCTTTAAATCCTTTAAAATCCATTAAAAGTGTTAGAAACCTCTTGAAATTACTCGAAATTCCACGACAAGACGTAAATAAATTAATTTAATTAATTAAATTAATAAATTTAAGATTTAAAATCCTTTAAAATCTCATAAAATTTCATAAAATCTTTTTAAAATCATTAAAACTCTTTAAGGATAACATTTAAAATCCCTTTATATCCTTTAAAATCCATTAAAATTATTAGAAATCTCATGAAATTCCATGAAATCCTAAAAAATTCTATAAAATCTTTTAAATATCAGAAAAACTCTTAAAATGCCTAGAAATTGGATGATAACATTTAAAATCCCCCTAAAACCTTTAAAATTTGTTGAAACCTTTTGAAATCTCTTGGAAATTTCAGGAAAACCTTTAATTTTGCTTAATATTCGTTGAAATCCTTAAAAATTTGTGAAAATCTCTTAAAATTGCCAGAAACTTATTAAAATCCTTTAAGATTCTACGATAACTATTAAAACCTCTTTGTATCATTCAAAATCCATTAAAATTATTATAAATCTGATAAAATTCCATGAAATCCTTAAAAATTCCATAAAACCTTTTTAAAATCTCTTGGAATCCCTTTAAATTATTAGAAATCTCATAAAATTCCACAAAATCTTTTAAAAATCATAAAAATCTCTTGAGTTTTCTTAAAATTCCTCGAAATTTCATGAAAACATTGGAAATCGCTTATAATTCGTTGAAATCTCTTAAAATTCTTAGAATCCTATTAATACTATTCCTCAAAATTTAAAAACATTTAAAATCCCTTAAAATTTAATGAATTTCCTTAAAATTCCGCGAAATATCCTGAAACCCTTTAAAATGCTGCGAAATCTTTTAAAAATCCTAAAAATCTTTTGAATTTC
This sequence comes from Synergus magnus, assembly GCA_032275165.1. Lineage (NCBI taxonomy): Eukaryota > Metazoa > Arthropoda > Insecta > Hymenoptera > Cynipidae > Synergus > Synergus magnus. The sequence goes on from JAUESH010000036.1 coordinate 2,804,234, forward strand.
CTAACTCACTTGAAAATTGTCAAAATTCCTAGAAACCCCTTGAAATTCGGTTTGTCGGTTTGCTAGTATAATAAAAATATTGTTATAAAATTATTAGTTTTTGATAAGAAAATAACGTGCAAAGAAATTTAAGAATGTTGTAATTATTATTTATTAGCTATGATAAAAATTCTATATATTCAATCTAACATCTTTGAAGCATAAAAATTATGTACATAAATATATATAACAATATTTTCGCTGTTTAAGTAAATAAATATCTAATGGTATAAATAAATCTAGACAAACAAAACAAGATATTCACTTCTAATATGGCGATTATACATTCAACCAGTTACAATAAATATAATATATTGACTTATTTGTATCTATGTTTATTCTTGATTGAATGATTTTGATTTTTGAGTTAATAAATAATTTAATATTAAAGCAAAATTATTATTTTCAAAATTTCTGATTTTGTAAGTCTAATTAATAATACAATACAAATTAAAATGAATAAGGTTTCCTCGAAACTTAAAGTAATCTCATAATTTATACAGTTGATACAATCTATATTATACAGCTAAATTAAAGTCTAACTATTTACATAATAAATTATTTTCTACGTTTATAAATCTACATTTTCTGCTTTTCATATCGCTTCTAAAATTGCTTTTCTTTTTTTTTTTTTTCATATAAAAAATAATGTCCTCTCAGATTTTATAAATTTAGTGGTAACAGTAAAGTTCTACTTTTACAAATATCCTTCTAGGTTTACTAAAATTTCCTTCTTCTCAAAATTCTACATTCTCTTCTAAAATGCTTCTCTATTCATCATTATTATAAATTACAAGTCTACAAAATAGTTACTTTGATATCACTGATGTATCACTCAAAGAGAAAATCATTTCACAAGTCCTACATCGACGGATGAGCATAATTCGTACTTCGTACATCTGGCCTTTTGACTATTTTAATATCCTCCCTTTTTTCTTTCTCGTCTCCGTAAATATCATTCGAGGTGAAATCTGATTCCGAATCCGTATCAGAATCTTCATGAACCGCATCCTCCCTGAAATAATTGTAAAAATTAAGGAATTTGAACACTAATTTAATTTACAGAATTATTTTTATTATATTTCTATTTTTTACTAAATATTTAAATTTTACTTTCAAGAATTTGACTTACGTGTATTTATTTTTAGATGGGAGAAACAATGATTTTGGGCAGTCCTTAAAATAAGGCCAGCATTCTCCGTCGATTTTTCCTCGATTTTCTGCCTCGACGTATTCGTAAAGAACATTTGCGAATGGTGATTTACTGGCTCTGAAAGTTAATTCGAATGGTAAGACAATAAATTAAATAGTTATTTTTAAAAAAGATATTTAGTAATTTTTAAAAATAAATTGGTCCTTACGTGAAAAATAATTTCAGCATTTCTCCAACGAGTCCGAAGTTATCAAGAGGGTGGCCTTGAACTTCACAAATGGCTCTGAGCAGACAAGCCTTTCCATTTAGGCCCAGGGTGCTGAGCATGTCTTCGGCGGTGCCGTAGAGAAGAGCCCTTTCCCCTCCGTGAAAAGCATTCTTTGGCATTTGGAGCGCCTCTCTTTTATTTAATCTACGTTTTACAAATGCAGCGATGAAATCTGCCATCATCATTCCAGCCTCTCGACTTTTCATCGCCCGATCGAAAACCGGAGGCAGTGCCCCGTAAGGATTCTCATTGTCCGTCAATCCGAGCTTATCGAAGTCAACTAGAAACAAATATTTCTAATATATTTTAAACTTGCATAATCAATATTTATTTAATTAACTAAGGGTGTTGAAACCTTTTATTTATTTTACTCTACAAATATTATAACTGAATATCTTTTCGCTCTGTAGCGGTACTCATTTTTAAAATAGAATTATGGGTACAGAGCGAAAAAATGCCTAGTTTTAATACTTTTTTTGCTTCAATGAAAATATTGAATTTGGAAACTAGATTTCGAATTCTTCGCTTTGTGTAAAAAGTATTTTAATTAAATATTTTTTCGCTCTATGGACAAAGTTCTATTTCAAAAAAGAGTATCGCTATAGAGCGTAAAAGTAATTATTTATAATATTTATTAAGTAAAATGAAGAGATCGAATTTTGAGATTAGAACTTGAATCTAACATCCTCCAATGGAATCAACATAACGAATATACAGTTTCAACTAAATAATTATTAAATTAATTAATTATTAATAATAATTAGTAAAAAAAAATTTTTTTTTAATAAAATAATAGTGTTGATTTGCTAGTAATCTTTAAAAGTCTGTTAATAATTATCAGCAAAATGTCTTTTATTATTCAATTATTCAACTTCTGAAATTAATATCCATCTTTCTGTTTCGACAGGTCGATTTACTCACTTGTAAAGGGGAGGCTGACGGTCATGTTGCTTAGAAATCCGTAAGGAGGATATCTAACGAAAGGTAGAGCCAAAGTTGGAGTGATAGTCATTATTGTGCCTGGAGGCAATGCTATTCTTCCATCATTTGTTATCCAGAGAAGTCGCTTTTGGCGATGGTGTCCCTGTTGATGATTAGTACCAGGTCCATCGGTTCCCGATGAGTAGCAATTCCTCAAGGTCGTTAGACCCAAACAGATCATGATGATCACTCGCATCATCGCCTCTCTGAAAAAAAATCGAAACCTATTTCGTTTATACTGATTAGATTTAAATGTATCTAACCGTCTTTGGGCTCAAGTTCAAACCTCAAAATTCCATCTTTCCATTTTACTCCACGAATATTAGAAATAGATCTTTTTTCGCTCTACAGCGCTATTCTTTTTCTAAATATAAGTGTGGCTACAGAGCGAAAAAAATTTAATTTGAATCATTTCTGCGTAAAATGAAGAATTCGTCCGTCAATCCGAGTTTATCGAAGTCAACTAGAATCAAATATTTTAAAAATATTTTAAACTAGCAAAATCTATTTAAAGTACACATTTTTTCGCTCTGTACACATAATTATATTTGAAAAATGAGTTTCACTACAGAAAGAAAAAAATTTTATTATAATATTTCTGAAGTAAACTGAAGAAATCGTTTTTTCCTAATTGAAAATTTAATACAATTTTGCACGAATCTTGTAATTGTGCTATTAGAAGTGTAGATATATAAGCCGAACGATAAGAGCTCTCACAGGAGCTATTCTAACGGATTTGTTGGACGCTAGTTGGAATCACGGCTCGCCAAGCATGGACAAAAGCCTTCATAAAGATAAAGGCATACCTGATTTGCAAAATCGAAACGAATAAATGATGGGTTTCACGCCCTAAAAATAATTAGGGACGTCATAAAGGAAAAATGATTTAAATTCTTGAAGCGGAAGTGGAGCGAATTTGAATCATCGATTTAGTATTCGCGACTTTTAAAATTAGGACTTGGGGTTTTCCTCAGAAGATTGTTTCGATGGTTCATTTTCTCTTTCGAGTTCTTATTCTCACCTGCATACAATTTCAAACAAGAAACTTTACAATGCACTTAAAAGCGATAGAATGATTAGTATTGCAAAAGCAGTCTTCAAGACGTATCGGTTGGGAAACGTTTAAGTGATAGACGAACGTGACTCGTATCAAAGACGTCTCATAAGAAAGTACCCTGGCCCCATATTCTTTCGATTCCTGTCCCCAACATGGAACTGGTATACAATACAATCGATTCTAAAATATAGAGGGCGGAATTTGTATTCCACCAATGCGTCGTTCGATTCTTTCCTCGTTTTGTTCTCTTTGCAATTGTCCCTCTCGATTTTTCTTCTGATGACAATTCATCTTTTCTAGATCAATATAGTTTCTAGTTTCTAATTCCTATTTTTAAACCAATTCGATTTTTCTTACGAGAATATTTAGTTTACAGGCCTCACGGTCTGAGGTCCCTAATGTCTCCTATTTTTAAGCTTTGTACCCTATTTTCAGTCAATAGTATAAAAGTTTCTTTCAATTTTTACAAAATCGATAGATTACAGGCTTTATTGTCTTTCCCCCTTTTTCCCCTGTTTTAAATGGACTGAAATTTCAGACGATTTTGATTTTTTAGTTTATAATGTCCCAAAAATAGAACCAAAAACCGTTTCCTTTTTTATTTGCTAATAAATACAGAAAGATACTAACAAAAGATATTTTTTTTTTAATTTCCCAAGTTTGATCCTTCTCGGCAAATGGAAATTTTAGTTAAAATTTTTTAACACCTTTTGATTGAACCTTTAGTCTATCTTTGTATCTATTTTTTGGACATTATAAACAAAAAAATCGAAACAAAAAAAAATTCGTCAGAATAGACGTCTGAAACTTCAGTCCAATCTTTTTTTAAGGATTTCTCTTTTTTCCTCTGTTTTCAAGAAAATTCCCCTTTTCCTTTTATATTTGATTGAAACTTCACTTTTTTGACTGAAAATCAAAATATTCCGTTAAAGATTCACTTTTTAGGGCGAAAATAAATTTTCTTTGTTGAAAATTCACTTTTTTAGTTAAAAAGTAAACTTTTCCGATAGAAACTCACTTTTTTTGGTCGAAAATTCCCATTTTTTCGTTGAAAATTTCAATATTTAGTTGTTATCACCATATTTTTGATTAAAAATTAACTTTTTTTTTTTGCAAATTAAACTTTTTAATTTAATTAAACACTATAATTGAAAATACATTTTTATTTATATTATACACTTTTATTTTTATGAAAAATTCCTTTTTTGGTTGGAAAATAAACTATTTTTAACTGAAAATTAATTTTCTTTCTTGAAAATCCAACTATTAAATTTTTTATTGAAAATTCTAGTAGTATTTGACAGTCATCACAGGTCGTCACCTATTCACCTTTTTTAAAATGATATATACAGTTAAGTTTTATAAAAAATTAATAATATTGTAATTATGTGATAATTCCGGGTCATTTGCGGCTTGAAACAACTTTTCCGGCTAGTCAGTCAAAATATTTTTATTTGACACTTGTAATTTTGAAATTGATTTGAAAAGATATTTTGAATTCTTTCTAAATCCTTAAAAAATTTAAATCCTGTGAAATCCCTATAAACTCCTCAAAATTACTTGAAATCTTTTCAAATTCTTTGAAATTCCTTAAAATAAATTAAAAGGTCTTAAAAATTTTGAAATCCTCTGAAATTTCTTGAAAATTGTTAAACTTTTCTGAATTTTTTTGAAATCGCCTCAAATTGTTTTAAAAAATTTTTAATCTTTTGAAAATCCTTAAAACCCTTGAAATTTTATATATTTTTTTTAATTCCCTAAAACCCTTTGAAATATTTTGAAATCCCTTCAAATCCTCTGAAATCTTTTTAAATGGCTTGAATCGCTTGAAATTTTTTTAAATCATTAAAAATATCTGGAAATCTTACGAAATATCTTGAAAGTCCCAAAGCCTTTTTGAATTTTTTAAAAATCCCTTGAAATTTCTTAACATCACTTGATATCTCCTGAAATTCCTTAAAATGACTTTAAATCTCTTCAAATCCTTTAAAATTTCTTCAAAATCCCTTAAAATTCTTTAAAAACATTCAAAATATCGCGAAATATTATTAATCGTAAAAGAAATCTTTCAAAATCATTTGAAATTCTGCGCATTTATCTTGATATAAAATTGGTTTCAATTCTTTTCCATTCACCTTGAATTCTTTTTGAATTCTTTTGAAATCGCCAAAAATTTTTTTCCAATTTCTCTTTAATTCTCTTTAAATCACCTTGAATTATTTTAAATTAAATCATTTTAATTTCTTGAGAATTTACTC
>JAUESH010000036.1:2917705-2927970 GCA_032275165.1 Synergus magnus
GTTGTGTGTTTAAAATAAATATGTTAAATATAAACAAAACATTTATTACCCAAACCTTTCACACTACGAACAAACATCGACATTTATCTGACATTCTTTCTCGTTGAAAAATTTCGGATGATATAATATCGCCACACAAGATTTCAAATTTCAATAAACTTTTTATTGGTCAGTTTAGAATTGATTTAATTTTATTTCATTCTGTAGTCAGGCAAAATTTTATTTAAGTAAAGTAGATTTTTTATCTCTCCGGACAAGTCAGAATAATATCGTCACAGAAAAACTAAACTTGCTTTTCCATTATTCAAGTTAGAATTGAATTTTTCTTTAACAAAAAAGATTTTTAAGCAACTTTGAAATTTGGGTGTTTTACTGCTTTGTAATTCTGAACCAATTTTTGAAATTGGAATGTTTTCCAATTAGTTCTTTTCCGAATTTTCTTTAATTTTAAAACATTTTAAATTCAGTTTGTTTATTTTATTTTGAAAATTGGGTCAATTTTTTCAAATTGAAATTTGGAAGATTAAAAATTCCGATTCTTTCAAATTTTGTATAATTCTGATTCGCGTGTTTTTAAAATTTAAATATGAAAAAAAAAATCCATTTGAATGCAGTCGATTTTTCAAAATGTATTTAAACAAGATTTTACAAATATTTAATTTTACAAAAATTCAACGGATTTGAAGAGAATTTTGTGGAATTTGACGAAATTTCAAATAAATTTTTATTTATTGACTAGCAGAAATTTATCCGGCGTTGCCCAGTATTTTAAGAGATTTCATAGAAATTAAAAGGAATTTTAAAGAGACTGTAAAGGATTGCAAAAGATTTTAAGTGATTTCAAGAAATTTCAAAGGATTAAAAAGTTTTTAAAGGATTTAATAAAATTTCAAGGAATGCTAAGAGATTTTTATTGATTTTCGGGATGTAAGGGATTTTTAAAAGAGTTGAAAAGAGTTATCAAAAGGTTTTTAAGACATTTACAAAAGATTTAAAAGATTTAAAAGAACTTCAAGTAATTTTAAGGGATTTCATTTGATTTCTTCCACAATAGAATCAATTCCTTGAAATTTATTAAAATCACTTAAAATGTCTGGAAACCTCTTGAAAATCCTTATACTCTCTATTTACATTTTTTTTTTTTTTTTTTTTTCGTATTTTCAGGAAATTTAATATTCCTTATAGAATTGTAAAAAATTTTAAAAGCTTTATTGATTTTGAGAAATTTAAAATGATTTCATAGAATTTGAAAAGATTTTAAGCTATTTTATGGGATTTTGCAGGATTTTGAATATTGTAGTGGAATTTTAAGGAATTTAAAGATTTTTCTAGGAATCTCAAGAAATTTCAGAAAATTTTAAGGGATTTCAATAGGTTTTCAATAATTTTAAGAGATTTTGACCCATTTTAAAGGATTTTAAACTTCCTCGTGGAATTTAAAAATATTTCAAGAGATTTAAAAAAATTGTTTAAGAATTTTGAATGATTGCATGAAATTTTAAGAAATTTTTAGGATTTTGAAGTTTTTCGTGAAATTTAAAGGACTTCAATAAGATTCCAATAATTTTAGGAGATTTTGAAGTATTTTAAGGGATTTTGAAGTTCCTCATGGCATCTTAAAAGATTTGAAAAATATTTTGAGCAATTTTAAGGGATTTTAAAGTTTTTCGTGGAATTTTTAATGATTTTGGAAGCTTGTAAGAATTTTAAGAAATTTTGACATTTTTTAAGTGATCTTAAGGTATTTTAATGGTCCTCATGAAATTAAAAAAAAAATGTTAAGATATTTTTGTTTTGCAAAAGATTTTGTAAAATTTTAAAGGATTTCATGCGGAATTTTAAGAGATTTTGACGCGTTTTACGAGATTTTAAAGTTCCTCATTGAATTTCAAAGGATTTCACGAGATTTTTATGATTTTTAAAAGATTTTGAGGAATTTTAAAAGATTACATGGAATTTTAGGAGATTTAAAATAATTTGAAGACATTTAAGTGGATTTTAAATGTTACCGTGGAATTTTAGGAAATTTCAAGAGGTTTCTTGGAATTTTAAGAAATTTTTATGAATTTTAAGGGATTTTAAAGTTTTTCGTGGAATTTAAAGGATTTCAAATGATTTTGAGTAATTTTAAAAAAATCAGTGAAACTTTAAGGGATTTTATGGAAAATTTTAAGTATTTCAAGAGGTTTTTACAAATTACAATTTTACAGGTTTTTTTTTACAAATTTTAAGTGATTTTAAGTGATTTCAAATTATTTCGTAGAATTTTAAAGGATTTTAAAATATTTTTATATTTTCTTTCTATTTACATCTACGGAATCTTTTAAGATCCCGCATAATCTTATGGGATTTCAAAAGATTTTATGGAGTTTAAAAAGATTTAAAGTGATAATAAGCGAAATTTTTGAAAAATTTCAAAAGCATTATTATTGAAAATTAATTCGCATTTTTAATAATTTTCTTTCAGGGAAAGGAGGAGTTTCGATAAGACCCTTTATCGCCCCCCTCCCCCCCCGAATAATATTTTTTAAAGTTTATTATCAAGATCATTCTTATTTTTTTTATAATGTGAAAAATATAAGGCTGTAAAATTCCCGAATAAATAATTACCGAAAAATAACATTTTCGGCATTATAAAATTGCCGACAATATCAAATTCCCGATACTTTAAAATTCCCGACTCTAGAAAATTCCCCAAAAAAATTAATCTAATAAATAAACAATTAAAATAATAATTAAAATTTCTTTTTTTAATTATTCTGTATTTTAAAAATATTTTTCCAATATGTTTAGATATCATTTTGGGAATTTTCCATTGTCGAGAATTTTCTAGTGTCGGGAATTTTATATTGTCAATTTTTGGTCGGGAATTTTCCAGTGTCAGGAATTTTTATTTTCGTGAATTTTATAAACTGTTAGGAACTTTCTAGTGTCGGAAATTCTTACGTGTCGGTAATTTTATATTGTTGGCAATTTTATAATGCCGGGAATTTTATTTTTCGGTAATTATTTATTCGGGTATTTTACAGTGTGGGGAATTTTATTTTTCGGGAATTTTCAGCCGTCCCAAATAAAATTCCCGACACTGTAAAATTCCGGAATAAATAATTACCGAAAAATAAAATTGCCGACAATATAAAATTCCCGACACTTTAAAATTTCCGACAGTTTATAAAATTTCAGTAATTAAAAATTCCCGACCGAAAATTGACAGCAATATAAAATTCCCGACACTGTAAAATTCCCGACACTAAAAAATTACCGACAATGGAAAATTCCCGAAAAAAAATATTTAAATAAATCAATAATTTAAATAATAATTTTAAAAAAAAATTATTATTCTGTATTTTTAAAATATTTTGCAAACATTTTTAGAGATCTTTTCGGGAGTTTTTTAGTGTCGGGAATTTTATATTGTCGGCAATTTTATAATGCCGGGAATTTTATTTTTCAGTATGTAATAATTTATTCGGGAATTTTAGCGTCCAGGTTTGCAAAAATGGTTATTTATCCATTTTTAATTACTAATTACATAAAAGAAATTGTAATTATACTCGAAATATAATTTAAAGATAATTAATTTTATTAAATTAATTTTGTGTATAAATTATTTTGAGTATAATTAAAATTTTCTTTTGTAATTATAAATTATTTTGAGTATAATTACAATTTTTCTATGTAATTATTAATTACTCTAGTAATGTAATTACAAATGTAATTAGTTAGTTTCAACCCTGTTAGTGTCTAGAATTTTATTTTTCGGTAATTTTCAGTCGTCCCTATTTTTGGAAGCCTTATATTTTTCACATTATAAAAAAAATAAGAATGATCTCGATAATAAACTTAAAAAAATATGATTCAGGGGGGGGGGCGATAAAGGCCCTTATCGAAACCCCTCCTTTGTCTGAAAGTCAGGGAAATGTCAGGGAAATTGGGAGAATTGAATCTTGTGGCCACCCTGGATAAATATAATTATGTTACTTTTATGGGAGAAAATAAAAAGGTAAAATAAATAGAAGAATGAAAATGAAAAATAAAAAGAATAAAAATTGAATTAAAATGCAATCGCTGGTGGGCATTCAGGGGCATGGCCATGGAATTGATGTAGTTCTTAAACGCCCGCGAATCGTTATTCTTGCTGGTGGCGCGTGCGAGTCGATCGATTCGATGGGTATAGTCGCGAATAATCACAGCGAGAGAGTAAGAGTAAGTGCACTCGCATAAATCGCTAGTGCGAGAGCGAGAGTGAGCACTAAACATTTGAGTGGGAGGAGAGAGGACCTTGCCTTTTCGCATTATCGTGTTATCATATTGTATATTATACTCTAATGATACTTGAGTACATACTCACTATTTCACTGTACTAACTTTTGTAATTGGTATCGGTGAATCTATGACACGCGACAGGTACAACTTTCTCCTCCAGGTGTGCAAATGCGTGAACATTACGCATTTGCGGGAAACGAAATTCAATATGTCTCACTTAAACCTACTTTATGTGGTTTTATTTTATTTTGTTTTATTTTATCTTTTATTTTTTTTTTTATTTTTATTTTATTAGATGGTGAAAACTAGAATTGGAAAGCTAAATTCGTTTATTGGGTTGAAATTGCCGACGTCTAGTTCTGACGAACTTTTTTTTTATTTTTATTTTTATTTATTTTTTTTTTAATTTACCTATTGGAGAATATCAAAAATAGTTCCACAAACGATTTTATTTTAATTTATTTACTAGCAGAAATTTATCCGGCGTTGGTTGGGATTTTAAGAGATTTCAAGTGACTTTAAGAAATTTTAAGATATTTTAAGGAATTTCATTTGATTTTAATAGTAATTCAGTGAATTAATAGTAATTAACTTCAAGGAAATGAAATCCCTTAAAATTACTTGAAATTCTTAAAAATATTTTAAATCTTCTATCTTTTTTTCGTATTTTCAGGAAATTTAATATTCCTTATAGAATTGTAACAAATTTTAAAGGGCATTATTGATTTTTAAAAGATTTTGAGAAATTTTAAAGACTTAAATTTAAAAAATTTTATAATATATATAATTATATTATATATTATAATATTATAATTATAACTATAATTGTAAATTTTTTTTAATTTTATTATTTTTCTAAAGACTAAAATTCCTAAGATTTTAAATCTATCTATCTTCTATGTATCTTTAATGTCTTAAAATCGTTTAAAATATTTCAAAATCCTTTGGGATATCAGGAAATTTGAGGAGATTTTTCAAGATTTCATATGATTTCAAGCATTTTAACAAGATTTAAAATGATTTTGTGAAATTTATTGGGATTTGAAAAAATATGAAGAGATTTGATGAGATTTCATTGGATTTTTGGAATTTTAAGGTGTTTAACGAGATTTTATGGGATTTTAAGTAACTTTAAAAAATTGAATGATATTTTGTGGGATTTAAAAAAATTTTAAGGAATACCAAGTTATTTTAAGAAATAAAAAGAATTTTACGAGATTTTATAGGATTTTAGATAATGGGGGTTTATAAAAGTTATTGAGATTTTATTAAATTTTAAGAGATTTGATGGGTAAATTTCTGCTAGTAAATAAATAAAAATTTTAAGTTTTGGGAAATTCGGAAACTTTTTTTAAATATTTTTATTCCAATAAATGTTAAAAAAATAGTCAGACTAGACGTCTGAAACTTCAAGACAATATTCGCCTTAAGAATTTTATTTAGCTTATTTATTTGTACTAGCCAAATTTACTAAATTACTTTTACTCCAAGTTTTTATTTTAATGGCTTTTTTATGGTAAATTCCTATTAAGTACTATTGATATTTTTCAAAAATTGATTTATTATATCACTAAAAATCTTTTGAAACTACTTGAAATCAGAAAAAAAAAGAAAGTATGGAATTTCATTTTAATCTCTAGAACTCGTTAGACATCTCTTAGAATTAAAAATTAAATCCCTGAAATATTAGAAATTTTTAAAATTTAAATCCCGTATTTTCTGGAAATTTTTGGAATTTCTCTATAATATTTTGAAATATTTTGATAATCGATCAGGGCTTTTGAAATCTTTAAAAAACTAGTTGACATTTTTTGGAATCTCTAAAAATGTTTGGAAATTGCCTACAATTTTTTGGAATATCTTTAAATTCCAGGAAATTTATTGATCTTATTTTTAAATCCCGGAAAATTCTTGGAAATCAAAATCATTTAAACCTACTTGAAGTTACCAAAAAAAAGTATGAAATTTTATTTTAATCTTTAGAAATCGTTAGACATCTCTTAGAATCCATTAAAAATTAAATCTCAAAAATTTTCCGAAACTTTTGGAAATACTCTATAATATTTTGAAATATGTGGATAATTGATCGGAGCTTTTGAAATTTTTTAAACCTTCTTGAAATGCCATGAAATGTCTTGAATTTTTTTTTAATTTTAACAATTTTTTGAAATCCCTAGAAATATTTGAAAATTGTCTAAAACTAAAATGTTTTAAAATATCTTTAAATTCCAGGAAATCTATTTATTTTATTTTTAAAAACCCGAAAAATTCTTGGAAATCTTTTAAAATCATTTAAAACGACTTAAAATCACAACAACAAAAAATTATGAAATTTCATTTTTATCCCTAGACATTGTTATATATCTCTTAGAATCTGTTAAAAATTAAATCCACAAAATTTTAGACACTTTTTACAATTAAATTTCACGAAATGTTTTATAATTCCTGGAAATTTTTTTAAATTCTATATAATATTTTGAAAAATTTTGATAATCGATCGGAGTCTTTGAAATATTTTAAAACTTCTTGAAACCCCGTGAAATGTTTTGAATTTTTCTTAATCCCTTGAAATTTTTTGGAATCCCTAGAAATTTTTGGAAATTGCCTCCAATGTTTTTAAATATCTTGAAATTTCAAAAAATCTAGTGATCTTATTTTAGAATGTCTGAAAATTCTTGGAAATCTCTTGAAATCTTTTGAAACTTTGTAATCCAAAAAAATATATGAAATTTCTTTTTGATCTTTGGCAATGATTTCAAACTCACAGAATTTTCATTATATCCTTAGACAGTGTTTTTTTGTAATCCTATAAATTCTGTAGAAGTCTTATTTAAAGCCCCGTTAAATTCCGAGAAATTATTTTGTAATCCCGTGAAATTTTTGAAAATCTTTTTAAAATCCTTAAAAACCTTTTACAATCCGTTAAATTACCCCAAAGAAAATTGAAACTCTTTAAATAGAAGTCTCCTTAAACCCTTTCAAATTTTCTGTAATTCCTGGAAATTCTTGAAAATAAAATAAAATCCTTTTGAAATATTTTTAAATACCTTCGAATCACTTGAAGTTTTTTGAAATTCCATGAAATCTATTGATTCTTTTTTCTAATCCCTTAAAATTCTTAAAAATATCTTTATATCGTTTGCAAATCCTTAAAATTCTAGAAAATAATTCAAATTTCTTTAAGGTCCCTCGAAATTCTTAAAAAAAAAAAAGTAATTCCTGGAAAGTCTTGAAAATAAAATAAAATCCTTTGAAATATTTTAAAATGCCTTCGAATCACTTGAAATTTTTTGAAATTCCATGAATTCTATTGATTTTTTTTAATCCCTTAAAATTCTTAAAAATATCTTTATATCCTTTGTAAATCCTTAAAATTCTAGAAAATAATTCAAATTTCTTTAAGGTCTCGCGAAATTGTTAAAAAAAAAAAAACTTTTAGAATCCGCTAAAATTCATGGAATTTATTTTAAATATTTTAAAATACATATTTTAAAATAAAGTCTTGAGTTTTGAGTTTTGGACGTTTTTAAGTTTAATCCTTTTAATTTAGAACGTGTTGAATTTAAAAGCTTTTCATGTTTTAATTTAAAAAGATTTGAAATTGAGTTGTATTTATATATGAAAAATTTCCAAAATAAATCCTTTTAAATACTGCTTTGAAATTTATAAATCTTACAGATGTTTTGCTCTTTCTTTATTTTACTATTTGGCTAATTAAGTGGCTCTGTTGATCAACTTCAGATTGACTATGAAGACATTAGAGCGAAACGGATTACACAACCAGGAATTTATTTGGCACGAATAGAAATTTATTTGCATATCGGACGAGCGAAGTGGGATTTGCTCCAAATAAAGCTGGATTGTGCCGCATGTTTCGATTTATCTAGTTAAGTCAATTAATTAACCGCAAGAAATTGTACATGTCTGATCCACTAGAAATTACTATTTTATTAGTTGATTACATTTTCCGCTTTAATCGGTTTCTTATTTAAATTTATACAATTTTGATCTCGTTCCTAATAATTACTTGATAAAATTAAATCTCATTAAAAAATTATTGACATTTGAATTATATAACAATTCCAGATCGTTTTACGGGTTGCAAAAATTTTTTCGGGGACGACTAAAAATTCTCGGAAAATAAGATTCCCGAGACTGTAAAATTTCCGAACAAATAATTACCGAAAAATAAAAATTCCGACATTATAAAATTCCCGAAATTAAAAATTGTCGATAATATAAGATTCAAGACATTGTAAAATTCCCGACAATTTAAATAATAATTAAAAAACATTTTTCAATTATTGTGTATTTTAAAAATATTTTTCAAACATTTTTAGAAATTTTTTCGGAAATTTTCCACTGTCAGGAATTTTTTAGTGTCGGAAATTTTACAGTTTCGGGAATTTTATATTGTCGACAATTTTCGGTCGGGAATTTTATAATGTCGGGATTTTTAGTTTTCAGTAATTATTTATTCAGGAATTATACAGTGTCGGGAATTTTATTGTTCGGGAATTTTCGGATCATCAGATTAAAATGAAAAGTAAATTTTTTAAAGGTATAAATTATTTTTATATAAAATTTTTTTAATCAATTTTAAAGATATGAATTATTTTAAGTTATTTTGACTTCTTTTGATTTATTTTGAATTGTTTAAAATTCCCCTAGTATTTCTTTGAATTTTGCCTGAATTCTTTGAAATTCTATTGTCTTCCTTAGAATTTATTCTGAATTCTAAGGAATTCATCGTGCGTTCTTTTCAATTTGAATTCTTTCCCATTATTTTAACTTCAGTAATTTTTTTAATTTCTTTTAAATTCCTTTGAATTATTTGTAACAAGAGCAGGATTTTAATTTAATAAAAGTGTTTTTTTTTTTAGAGATAGTTAATAGTTCAATTTTTTCACTTTTTAAATGTTTTGATTCGACATTTTCCCTAATTTAATAAGATTTTATTAGAATTTTTGTATTTTCCTTTGTTCTTCTTTTTAAAATTGCTCAGTAATGTAATTAGTAATATTAAAAAAATTTAAAGATTATTCAATTTTGAACTTATGTTTCAAATTGTGTAATTTTATATGCTTTAAGTAAGAAATTTAAAAGATTAATGTCCGATTGGATACATAGAATTGTTTGAGGCTTCTCGTCCGATCAAAGAAGTTAAGCAGCGCTTGGCTCGGTTATATCGGATGGGTGCCGCTGTACTAATTATAAATAAAAATGAAATACGTAAATACTTACCAATATTGTACTTGCTTGATTTTCAATTGACGAAAATGAAAAAAGATTTTTTTTTATCACTACTCTATAAATAAAAAATATATTTTATCGTTCTATTAAAATATATGTATTTTTTATTTACAAAAGAGTGATTTAATTATTTTTCATTTTGGTCTAATGGATTCTATAAGTGAAAACCCCATTATGACCGTGAATCCTTTTCAATTCTTTTGATGTATTTTGAATCCTTTAGAATTATTTTGAATCCTTTTCGGAAACTTTTATTTCTTTTGAATTCTTTGAGAATTTTTTTTATTCCTTAGAATTTTCCCCGAATTCTCACGCACGAATTGTGGGTTCCTTTAATTTCTTTTAAATTCTTTTAAATTCATTTTAATTATTTTTTACGATTTGTAACGAGAGCACGATTTTAATAAAAAAAAATTTTTTTAGAGATCGCTTAAAGTAGAAATTGATCTATTCTAAATGTTTTGATTCGACATTTTTTCTATGATATCAAGTTTATTTCTTTTTTCTCGTTTTTAGTCAGAAAATCATCAATTTTGTATTCTGGAGATTATAATCAAATTTATTGATTGTAAATGATAATTTTCAATTAAATTTTTTTCAATTGATAAAATTTTAAAATAATTTTTGTATTTTCTTATTCTATTTTTTAATATTGTTCGGTAATGCAATTAATTACATTTAAAAAATTTAAAGATTATTCAATTTTGAACTTACGTTTCAAATTGTGCAATTTTATTTATAAGCTT
>JAUESH010000036.1:2963272-2974563 GCA_032275165.1 Synergus magnus
CTGGTCTTAAAAGTACAACTTTACGCCCGCAATACGGGCCTTAAAAGGAGCGTTTTCAGGGGGGGTATGACAAAAAATTGTTATTCGTAGGTCATTCGAATAATTTCTCAATCGAATAATGTCCAACTCTGGATTGAAAATTAAACTATCTTGTGCTGTGAAGCCGCCTTATATTCATTTTTTAACATATATTTTTTTATTGTTCTATTATTATTAATATTCTCCCCTTGACTACTTGGCATTCTCTTATCCCATCTCCTATTCCTCTTTTTTTCTTACCTATCTGGATTCGCTCGATATTAACAGGTTTCATCGCTTGTATCTATTAAAAGGCGACTACTTTAACTACTTAGTTGAAAGAGCTTTTAAAATGGGGGGAAGCTTGCGGTAAGCAGGAAAGCTAGTTCCGCTTCTGCGTCACGTCCGGTTATCCACTGACATATTTCGCTTGCTATAGATAAGCCAATTTTTTTCCCGGCCCTTTTAATTACCAATTTTCTCGATAAGAAGCCTTCCAGGAAAAACATAAAATTTCAATTTCCTCTCCACTCCAATGCATTTTTCTTCAATCACTGTTCCTTAATTAAAAAAAGAAAAAAAAACGAAGAAAATCATTTTTCCCTGTTTTTGATCATTTTTAACTAATAATAATAATAACAATAACAATAATAATAATAATAATAATAATAAATATTTCTTTCTGTTCACAGGAGCGGGAGAGTCTGGGAAGAGTACAATCGTAAAACAAATGAAGTGAGTATAAATATTATTAAATATTATATAAGTCAATTAAGGGTATTGGGCTCAAGTTTACTCAATAAATATTAGAAATTGATATTTTTTCGCTTTGTACATATACTTATATTTGAAAAGTGAGTTCCACTACGGAGGAAAAAAAATGTAATTACAATATTTATGAAATAAACTGAAAAAATCGAGTTTTGAGGATAGCACTTGAGTTCAACGCCCTTAAATAACTAAAAAGCACTTTGATTCAAACCAATCTTTTTATTCAACCAAACTATTTTTTTTTTGTGTGTGGAATTTTTTAAATCCTAACTTTATAATTCCGCTTTTATTAAATTTTTGGGACAACATCTTTTTGCTGAAAATCCAAAATCCTGAATGTGGAAAAATGCCGGAAAAATAATTCCGGAAAATTCAAATTCCCGAATAAAAATAATATTAAGGAAAATGTTTATTAACGAAACTTCAAATTACCGAAATTTCAATTTCCCGAAAATATAAAATACCCGAAATTTCAATTTCCGGATAATATTAAATTCCTGAATTTTTAAATTCTCTAAAATAAAAGTTTTCTTTAATGTTAAACATTTTCGTACAAAACGAATGTTGAAAATTTGTTTTTAAAATTTTTGTTCAAAATTTCTCTTCAAAATTTTAAACAAAAATTATGAAAAGAAAGTTTGAACAAAAGTTTTGAAAAGAAATTTTAAACAACAATTTTGAAGAATTTTTTTAACAAAAAATTACTTTTTCTTTATTTTCGGGAATTTGAATTTTCGAGTATTTTATATTTTCGGGAAATTGAAATTTCGGGAATTATTTTTTCGGTATTTTTCCACATTCGGGATTTTGGATTTTCGGCAAAAAGATGTCCCAAACTTTTCCTGTAAATAATTTGAATAATTGAGAAAATGATTTGGTGGTATTGAATGAAAAATTGAGATTTGCTTCCTTTTACGCGGACAACTTAAAAAGAAAAAAAAAATGAAACCATCTTCTGGGGTGGATGAATATTTCAGTTTAATCGAGGTCGTCCTTAATTTTTTGCTCCCCTTCCGATGAATGTATCTTTTCATAGCTCCTCTAACAAAGATCTCACTATACTTTATATTTTCAAGTACCTTTCGAGTGAAAATTTTTTATACTTCTAACTAAACTGATTAAGAAGAACTAACTTTTAAGTCAATTAAAACGTAAGGAATTTTTAGTGTGAATGGAGTTATAATTAGTTATTAGTTACAAAGAATAATTAAGAATTAAGTGATTAAAATTATTTTAATCAGTAACTTGATAATTAATTTATGATTCTACATAAATGAATTTTTTTTTACAATTCTGATTGCTTTTTAAATATTAAAGAATTTTTTAGAATTATAACAATTGTTCCTAATTCAATTTTTTTTCTTTTCAGGATTATTCACGAGAGTGGTTTTACACCAGAGGATTTTAAACAGTACAGGCCAGTCGTTTATAGCAACACGATACAATCCCTAGTAGCAATTCTTAGAGCAATGCCGAATTTGGGAATCGGCTTCTCGACCAATGAAAGAGAGGTGAGTTTATTTTATTTTTTTTTTTTTAAGGGACGACTGAAAATTCCCGAAAAATAAAATTCTCGATACTGTAAAATTCCCGAATTAATAATTACCGAAAAATAAAATTCCCGGCATTATAAAATTCCCGACAATACAAAATTCCCGTCATTGGAAAATTCTCGACCGAAAATTGACTACAATATAAAATTCCCAACAATGGAAAATTCCAGAAAAAAAGTTATTTTAATAAATAAGTTAAATAATAATTTTAAAACATTTTAAAATTATTCTGTATTTTAAAAATATTTTTCAAACATTTTTAGATATCTTTTCGGGAATTTTCCATTGTTGGAAATTTTCTAGTGTCAGGAATTTTACATTGTTGGAAATTTTGTATTGTCGTCATTTTTCTGTGAAGACCTAATTCTTCAGGAATTCCCTGAAGTATGCGACATCATTGTTTAGTCTGGAATGCGAAAATATATTCATTTAATTGTATTATTCGAATTTATACTTATTCTTCCTACATTTCTGTCGGGAATTTTAAAGAGTCAGAAATTTTATATTGTCGGCAATTTTAAAATGCTGGGAATTTTATTTTTCGGTAATTATTTATTCGGGAATTTCATAGTGTCGGGAATTTTATTTTTCAGGAATTTTCTGTTGTCCCTTTTTTAATTTTAAGCAAGGGATTTGAAAAAAATTTTCATAACTCTTCTAAAGACTTCAAAAAAAATTTTCAGAGATTTGAAGTGATTTAATTAAAATTTCAGATATTTAGAAGGATTTTATAAAATTTGTCGAAGTTTAGACGTCCCTAAAGATTTAAAGTACATTAAAAAATTCCACGGATTTGAAAAGAATTTTTAAAGTTCTAAAAGCCTTCAAAAGATTGTAAGCAATTTCTAAAGATTTTTAAATAAAAAACTAAGCTGATTTCAAGAGATTTCAAAGATTTTCAACAATTTCGAGGGATTGCAAAGAATTTAATATTTTAATGGGATTTTAAATATATTTTATCTTTAAAAATTTTTTAAATGTCTTAAAATTCCACATAATCTTTTAAAAATCATAATAATCTCTTAAAATCCGTTAAAATTCCACGAGATAATTTAAAATTATTGAAAATTCATCAAAACCTCTTATAATTCGTCAAAATTTCTTTCAATTTCTAGAACCTTCTTAAAATCACTGAAATAAAATTCCAGAAAATCCCTTAAAGTTCCACGAAATCTTTAAAAAATTTTTTGAAATTCTTTAAGTTCCCCGAAAAACTTTTAAATCCTCTAAAATCTCTGAAAATCTCTTTAAATTACCATGAAACTCCTTAAAATTCCACAAAGAACTTAAATCCTTTAAAATCACTTAAAATTCATCAAAATTTCTTAAAGTTCTTAAAAACATCTTGAAATTCCTTAAAATTTTTACAACTTTTAAAATCCCTTAAAATTCGTCAAAATTAAAATTAATTTAAAATTTAATTAAATTAAAAAGTAATAAAAAATTACTAAAATAAAAAATTACTAAAATAAAAAATTAACTTAAAATTTTTATAAACGCTTTAAAATATTTTGAATAAAATTCCACGAAATCCATTAAAGATTCAGGAAATCTTTTTAAATTCCTCAAAATTTGTAGAAATTCTTTAAATTTTCCGACAACCTTTAAAATCTCTTAAAAATCATCAAAATCTATGAAAATTCATCAAGTCCTCTTAAAATCACTTCAAATTTCATAATGATTAAAATTTTAGCTTAAATCCATTAAAATCCTTTTAAATCACTAAAAATTCATAAAAATTTCAAAATTCTTAGAAATCTATTAAAATCCCTGAAATAAAATTCGATGAGATTCCATAAAGTTCCACGAAATCTTTTAAAGTTTTGTGAAATTCTTCGAAAAACTTCAAAAACCCTGAAAATCTCTTAAAATTACTAGAAACTCCTTAAAATTCCACGAAAAAATTTGAAATTCATTAGAAGGCTTCAAAATTTCGTAAAACTCCATGAAATATTTTAAAAAACATAAAAATCTTTTGAGATTTTGTGAAATTCTTTTAACCCTTCGAAAAACTTAAAAATCCCTGAAAATTTCTTAAAATTACTAGAAATTCCTTAAAATTCCACGAAAAAATTTGAAATTCATTAGAAATCTTAAAAATTTTCTAAAATTCCATGAAATCGTTTAAAAAACATAAAAGTCTTTTGAAATCCTTTAAAATTTCACGATAATTTTCGAAATCCTTCAAAATATTACGAAATCTTTTAAAAATAATTAAAATATTTTGAAATTCCTTAACAAAATTCCATAACATACTGTGAAATTCGACAAAATTCGTTAAAATCATTGAAAATCTCTTGAAATCTTCAGAAAATCTTAAAACCTCATAGCACAACTGAAAATTCTTTATAATCCTTCGAAATCCTTGGAAATCTTCTAAAATCTGCGGAATAACCAAAATACCCAAAATATTTGTGTGATAATAAAACAATTTTGTTGATTCATTATGTACGAAGTCGTTTTCTTGTCCTAAACAAATATTTTTCTTGAAAAAAGCAATAGAACTAAATTTAAATTCTTCACCCTCTGACAATGAGACTTAAAGTACATTTTTAATTTGACTATTGTATTTTTTTTTTCCTAAATACAGATTTCATTAACTAAGTGATTATCGGTTTTCAAATTGAAACTTATTCCCCTGAGCCTCTTTTAATCGATTTGTCCAACCACAGTTGGCAACAGGTGCGAAAATAATTCGGGGCATTGGTACTTTATTTTCAATCGCGGAGTTATTGAATTTTATCATAACCTGACTCAGATTTTCAAATGATTTTTTGATCAAGTGCAATTTTTAAATTAAATATCTGATAATAGGTCTTTAATTTTTGGATCTTTTACTTTTTGAGTGTTTGAAGATTAGTTACTAAATTTTGGTAGTACAATTTTGGGTAGTTTAAATTTGGATCCGACGAAATTTGAAAGTTTAGCAATTTTTAATTACCGACGAAGAATTTTGAATTTCTTTAAGGGTGTTGGATCCACCTTCCAGCCTCAAAATTCGATTTCTTCATTTTACTTAACAAATATTATAATTAGGTATTTTTTCACTCTGTAGCGCTATTCACCTTTCAAATAGAAATATGCATACAGAGCGAAAAAATTTATAATATTAATATTTTTCTTGTAAAATGAATAGTTCGAATTTTTAGCTTAGAACTTGGATCCAACACCCTTAAATTTGGATCCACACAATTTTAAATAAATGAAGTTTGTTGCGCTTTAAATTTCTGTCGAATGTAATGTCAAAAATTTAAGTTTTGAAATTTCGATTCTTCTAAATGTGGAATAAAATTTAAATTTTAAATGTCAAAAAATTAACTATTAAGGCCATGTATTACTTATCCGATCCCTACCTTACCAACATTTTTTTCTCTGCAACGTTACTTCGAAACAGGGTTGCAAATAATTAATTACATTTATAATTATATTACTAGAGTGATTAATAATTAAATAGAAAAATTGTAATTATACTCAAAATAATTAACAATTACAAAAGAAAAATTGTAATTACACTATAATTAACTACATTTTAATTAATTATATATTATAATTAATTACAGTATAATTATAATTTTCTTGTGTAATTATTAATTATTTTGAGGATAATTACAATTTCTTCTATGTAATAAGTAATTGAAAATGGATAATTAACCATTTTTGCAACCCTGCTTCTAAATTTATTGAGATATCATTTAAAAATTTCTATAATTAAAGTTGAAGCATTAAGGTACGTTTATCTGGTCTTAAATATTTACATTTACAAAAAAAAATTATTATGACAATTTTTTTATTTTAATAAAATTTACATTTAAAAAAAAAAAATTATTATGACAATTTTTTTATTTTAATAAAAATTTAGGATCAGATAAACGTACCTTAATGCTTTAACATTAATTACAGAAATTTTCAATTTGATATCTCAATAAATTTAGAAGTAACGTTGCAGAGAAAAAATGTCGGTAAGGTAGGGATCGGATCAGTAATACAAGCCCTTAAGGTTCGAAAAAATTTTAAATGTGAAACATCGAATTTTGTCGAATTTAATTTTTGGAAGATTTTATCGTTAATTTAATTTATTCTTTGCGTTATATTTCAGTATAGATAGAACCTTAAGTAAATTAGTTCTCCTCTTCATTTAAAACTAAAATAATTAAAACAAAAGTATACAGTAGCGATAAAGGTTGCCAAGCGAGCAGATTTTTTTTTTTATTTTTCACACTATTTTTTGAAACTAAATTCATTTAATCGATTTTCAGACGGACGCAAAAATGGTCTTCGACGTTATTCAGCGAATGGAGGACACA
Organism: Synergus magnus; assembly: GCA_032275165.1. Classification (NCBI taxonomy): domain Eukaryota; kingdom Metazoa; phylum Arthropoda; class Insecta; order Hymenoptera; family Cynipidae; genus Synergus; species Synergus magnus. Next base: position 2,969,919 of record JAUESH010000036.1, read on the forward strand.
GAACCTTTTAGTGAAGAATTGTTGGCAGCTATGAAGAGGCTTTGGGCGGACAATGGTGTACAGGAATGCTTTGGCAGGAGCAACGAGTATCAGTTGAACGATTCCGCGAAATAGTAAGTTTTCTCAAATCCTTTCATTTCTCAAAAATAATTATTTTTCAGAATTCTAAAAAACTATAGAGAATCTAGTCCATACAAAAATGTCCAACTCCTTTTTTCAATCCCCCTAGCGAAAGCTTTGGATTGAAATTCATTCTGAACCAATCCGAAATTTTCCGAATCATTTCGAAATTTGTATCCGAACCAAACAGTTTCATTCCGATCTAATTCGAAGGAAGTTTTTAATCCGAATTAATCCGAGGCCCACTCAAAATCAATCCGAGCTTGTAATCCGAATGAATCCGGTTAATCCGAATTAATCAGAATTAATCCGAACGTTCAATTCGAATTTTTCCGGTCAATTCGAATCAATCCGAATGAATCCGGTCTATCCGAATCAATCCGAATGATTCTGAAAAAATCGAATAAGTACGGATTCATTCGGATTGATCGGATTTATTCGGATTGAAAGTTCTGATTAATTTTACTTAATGCGGATTGACCGGATTCATTCGGATTACAAGTTTGGATTGATTTTGAATGGGCCTCGGATTAATTCGGATTGAAAACTTCCTTCGGATTAGATCGGAATGAAACTGTTTGGTTCGGATACAAATTCCGCAATGATTCGGAAAATTTCGGATTGGTTCAGAATGAATCTCAATCCTCCCCTTTTAAATAATTAAAAAATAACTAACCGATGTTAATTAATATTCTCTATTGTACCATAGAAAACATTTTCAGGAAAAAAACGACAATAAAGTGCTCAAAAGGGTAGATTACATGAAAAATTGACATTTATGGTTTTCCATAAATGATTGACCGGATTTATTTGGATTAAAAGTTCGGATTAATTCTGATTAATTCGGATTGACTGGTTTCATTCGGATTCACTCGGATTACAATTTCGGATTGATTTTGTATGGGCCTTGGATTAATCCGGATTGGGAAATTCCTTCGGATTAGATCGAAATGAAACTGTTTGGTTCGGATACAAATTCCGGAATGAATCGGAAATTTTCGGATTGCTTCAGAATTAATTTCACTCCGAAGCTTTCGCTAGGGAAGTTTTTAATCCGGATCATTCCGAATGATTCCGGTCAATCCGAATGAATCCAAAACTTCAATCCGAAAGAATCCGTTCAATCCGAATGAATCAGATTTTATTCAATTTTTTTGGAATCATTCGGATTGATTCGCATAGACCAAATTCATTCGGATTGGAAGTTCGGATAGATTCGGATCGACCGGAATCATTCGGATTAAAAGTTCGGAGGAATTTTTCATTAATTCAGATTAACCGGATTCATTCGGATTGAAAGTTCGGATAGATTCGGATCGACCGGAATCATTCGGATTAAAAGTTCGGATGAATTTTTCATTAATTCAGATTGACCGGATTCATTCGGATTGATTTTTAATGGGCACCGGATTAATTCGGATTGAAAACTTCCTTTGGATTAGATCGGAATGAAACTGTTTGGTTCGGATACAAATTCCATAATGATTCGGATAATTTCAGATTGGTTCAGAAAGAATTTCACTCCGAAGCTTTCGCTAAGGAAGTTTTCAATCCGGATCAATCCGAATGATTCCGGTTAATCCGAATGAATCCGTTTAATCCTAATGAATCAGAATTTATCCGATCTTTTTGGAATCATTCGGATTGATTCGGATAAACCGGATTCATTTGGGTTGACCGGATTCATTCGGATTGAAAGTTCGGATAGATTCGGATTAAAAGTTCGAATGAATTTTTCATTAATTCAGATTGACCGGATTCATTCGAATTGATTTTTAATGGGCACCGGATTAATTCGGATTGAAATTTTCCTTTGGATTAGATCGGAATCAAACTGTTTGGTTCGGATACGAATTCCGTAATGATTCGAATAATTTCAGATTGTTTCAGAAAGAATTTCACTCCGAAGCTTTCGCTAATGAAGTTTTCAATCCGGATCAATCCGAAAGATTCCGGTCAATCCGAATGAATCCGTTTAATCCTCATGAATCAGAATTTATCCGATTTTTTTGGAATCATTCGGATTGATTCGGATAAACCGGATTCATTCGGATTGACCGGATTCATTCGGATTGAAAGTTCGGATAGATTCGGATTAAAAGTTCGGATGAATTTTTCATTAATTCAGATTGACCGGATTCATTCGAATTGATTTTTAATGGGCACCGGATTAATTTGGATTGAAATTTTCCTTTGGATTAGATCGGAATCAAACTGTTTGGTTCGGATACGAATTCCGTAATGATTCGGATAATTTCAGATTGTTTCAGAAAGAATTTCACTCCGAAGCTTTCGCTAATAAAGTTTTCAATCCGGATCAATCCGAAAGATTCCGGTCAATCCGAATGAATCCGTTTAATCCTCATGAATCAGAATTTATCCGATTTTTTTGGAATCATTCGGATTGATTCGGATTGACCGGATTCATTCGGATTGAAAGTTCGGATAGATTCGGATCGACCGGAATCATTCGGATTAAAAGTTCGGATGAATTTTTCATTAATTCAGATTGACCGGATTCATTCGGATTGATTTTTAATGGGCACCGGATTAATTCGGATTGAAAACTTCCTTTGGATTAGATCGGAATGAAACTGTTTGGTTCGGATACAAATTCCATAATGATTCGGATAATTTCAGATTGGTTCAGAAAGAATTTCACTCCGAAGCTTTCGCTAAGGAAGTTTTCAATCCGGATCAATTCGAAAGATTCCGGTCAATCCGAATGAGTCCGTTTAATCCTAATGAATCAGAATTTATCCGGACCGGATTCATTCGGATTGGCCGGGTTCATTCGTATTGAGTTCAAATAGATTCGGATCGACCGGAATCATTCGGATTGTAAGTTCGGATGAATTTTGATTAATTCGGTTTGACCAGATGCATTCGAATTGATTTTTAATGGGCATCGGATTGATTCGAATTGAAAACTTCCTTTGGATTAGATCATAATGAAACTTTTTGGTTTGGATATAAATTCCGGAATGATTCGGATTGGCTTGGAAAAAATTCCCAATCCGAAACTTTTGCCAGGGCGATTATTAACTGTTTAATAAAGTCTATATTATTAACTGTGTTTAAAGTGTATATTTGGTTTCGGATTTGAATGAGCGAGATCGAGGTTTGAAATTCGCTTACCTCGACAAATCTATTTTGTCACTCAAATCTCAATTTTATTGTGGCAAATACTCGTTTCGGATTTTACTCTCGAATCGGTTTCAAGGTCGCAAAATAGAAAAACAAGCTTAGGTGAAAGAAGAGCTTTTGCAAGCTAGCTTATGTGGGTCAAGTCGGTTCAGTTAAGCTCGCGAAGAGCCGGGTTTCCTGTAGTCCCAGGTCCTTGGAGATTTTTAACGAGCACCTCCGCCGTCGCGTGTCATGTATTTACGCGAGAGAACTAGCCCATGCAAATTTTACCACTTTTCCGGGAAACAACAGTTTCATCGATCCTCTCTCGAGTGTTTTCAACTCCAGTCTTCCGCAGACCTGATTTCCACTCTTTCGTCGAATTTCATTAATATTTCATTCGATGGTATTTTCGCCGAGAGGGAAGTAGATTGGAAAACATAAAGGGTCGTTCCCAACTCATTCTTCGCTGTAAATTTAAAATATTAAACAAATTTACCTGGAGAAGTTCATCGCGAATTCACAAAAAGTAAATAAAACTTATGGATGTTTTTTTTTAAATTCACTTCATTTATTACATATAAGCAATATTAAACAAGTGTTACATCGCATGGGAAACGTTACATCCTTAACGAAAGCTTCGGATTGAAATTCATTCCGAACCAATCCAAATCATTCCAGAATTTATATCCGAACCAAACCGTTTCATTCCAATCTAATCCGAAGGAAGTTTTCAAACCGAATTAATCCGAGGCCCATTCAAAATCAATTCGAACCTTTAATCCAATTGAATCCGAATGAATTCGGTCAATCCGAATTAACCAGAATTAATCCGAACATTCAGAACTTTCAATCCGAATTAATCCGGTCTATCCGAATGATTCCGAGGCCCATTCAAAATCAATCTGAACCTTTAATCCAATTAAATCCGAATGAATTCGGTCAATCCGAATTAACCAGAATTAATTCGGATGATTCCGGTCAATCCGAACATTCAATCCGAATGAATCCGGCCAATCAAAACTTTCAATCCGAATTAATCCGGTCTATCCGAATCAATCCGAATGATTCCGAGGCCCATTCAAAATCAATCCGAACCTTTAATCCAATTGAATCCGAATGAATTCGGTCAATCCGAATTAATCAGAATTAATCCGAATTAACCAGAATTAATCCGAACTTTCAATCCGGATGATTCCGTTCAATCCGAGCATTCAATCCGAATTAATCCGGCCAATCAGAACTTTCAATCCGAATTAATCCGGTCTATCCGAATCAATCCGAATGATTCCAAGGCCCATTCAAAATCAATCCGAACCTTGAATCCAATTAAATCCGAATGAATTCGGTCAATCCGAATTAACCAGAATTAATCCGGATGATTCCGGTCAATCCGAAC
>JAUESH010000036.1:3026340-3038215 GCA_032275165.1 Synergus magnus
AAAATTTTAAATATTTGAAGTTTAATAATTGTATATTAAATTCGTTTAAAAACGAATAATTTAAAAAGTAAAATCATTTAAAAGTTTACAATTTTTTCGATTTAAGTTATTTAAAGCTTTCAAAGTTGGATAATTTAACAATTTGAAGCATTCTTAATCATTCTTAATCATTCTTAATCAATTTAAAAAAATTAACTATATTTATAAATTATCATTTAAATTCTATGAATATTTTAATTTGAATATAAATTAATACTGAAAACTGAAATTGTAAATCATTCGATTTCAACCACTTTTAAATCAAAATTATTCATAATTTCAACTGATTATCATTCTCCAATCATTATAAATTCTATTAAAATTTTTCAAAAATAAAAAATGAGCAATTAAAAATCGAGGGATTTAAAAATACAAAATGTCAAAAATTAAGGCCACTTCAAAGTAAATATTTAAATAAATATTCGGATTTGAAAATATCTTAAGAGTTTCCAAAGTTGAAAGACCTGAAGTGCTTAAGATTTTACAATTTAAAATCGAAGTCTGCTTTAGACATAAAAAAGTAACAACAGATCGTAAGTGCGTTTTATAGATTTGACGAAATGACTTTTTCTACCCTAATGTACATTGTACTATACACTCTAGTCTAGAATGTATATAAATCTAAAGATTGCCTCAATTTTCTAGAGGACCTCAAAAGCGGAGAAGCTATTTCAACAAAGCACCTTTCCCATAGAAAATCTATCGTCGTTTCTGGCAGGCTGATTTCGCCTAAGCGTGAATACCAGAAGCTTTCACTTATTCAGGAAACGAGGGTAAGGACGCATTTTGCTCGCGATAACGAGGCGAAGTAACACCGGGGGCGAATTCTACATTGCTACTATGTACTCATATACACATGCATTTAGCACTATGTACCCATATGTGTTCTACGGTAAAATGGGTGGATGGGTGAACGTTAAAGCTACATTCGCCCTCTGAATTATGCAGGAAACGCATAACTTGACACTGCCACGTGGAGACTAAAGTACTTAATGGAATAATAAACGAGGAAGCAATTAGAGTGGTTTCGCGATATACTCTATTTTCCACCCACCCTATATACAATATATACGTATCCAAATAACATTGTCTGAATTTCAGGCAGCCACGTGATACGATAATCACGTATATTATGCATTAGTGGCTCTGAAACTGTTTCGAAAACGGTGACACTCTACTCAGAACATTTGTGTTGGATCGAAACGATTCAAACAAGAGCCAACGAACAATAAACGTTATTTTACTGCTGCAACCGTTGAAATAAACATAATTAGAGCGATATCAGAGATTGCATCTGTTCTCTGAAACATGATAGAGGTTTCTCGAATAATGACCTGTACGCTGTTTGTAATTATTTTAGTGGTCCATTAAATCCTTCGGCTTCCATTATGAAAGTTTTAACTCGGTGCTGCTAAAAGCTGGAATTAAATTGATAAATATGATTAGTAATAATAGAAATCGGATTTATCTCTGAAAGCAAAATCAGGACTGTTCACCAATAAATTTAGATCTGATTATCAATCACAAAATTCAAAATATATTTACGTAAAAAATACTTAACAACTTTTCTTTAAACTTCATGAAACACCTCCTCTTTACAGTCATTCAAGAACAAAAGACGAAATATATCGTTATAAAAATCTGGATAATACTCGCACGCTCTTTTACAATCTGGAGCAAAGTTGACTTCCAATAAAATAGGTTGCATCTCATCATTTTTCCATTCGAGCATCAAATCCACTGCATAAAGAGCTCGACTTTGAGGGTTTTCTCCAATTCCTTTTGGAGGATCGACAGAAGTTGCAGCTTCTAAAATTTCTCGGAAGATTTTCAAAATATTTGGTTCTACTTTCGTTTTCCAGGGATAATCGGGGTATTGACTTTCCCACATTGGAATGAATTCGGCACATTTTGTGTGACACAGAGGCGTTGATTTGTCATAATTCATGACGGTGAAATGTTTTTCGTAGACGTCAAACCGATTTAAGGCGAAGGGTTCGTTCGCAAAACGTAGGAAAAAGTTCGAGTAGGCAAAAATCTTGAGTGGTTTGACGGACTTAAGAAGGACGACGTATCTGTAAAAATAAAATTTTGAAAATAGGACAATTTCAAGGCATAATGATTTAAAGTTTTACAGTTTTATATTTAAAACTCTCAAAGTTTGAATAATTTCGAATTGAAAGTAATTTAAATTCCATAATTTTTAATTTTAAAACGATTCAAATTGTCGTAAAATGTTGCTAAGTTTTTCAATTTTTATCAAAACTGCTTAATTTTAGATACAAAATTTGAAAATGTTATGAACATTTCAAACTCAAAAAGTCCCAACGAAAAAAATTTGCTATAATTTCCCTATTTTTCCCAGTTCGTACCTGATATCAAATTTAACTTTCCCAATATTCTTTCGTTCAAAAAGCACTGGATTCGCAATATACTTCTGCGCAATTTTGGGTCCAGTCGCTGGCAATCTTAAAATATGAAATAGATCTTTCGTCACGTGCATATCCAATCCTCTCGCCAAATTCCAAGGCTTACAAATCCAGTGATTTTCCAATCCTTTCTCCTCTCTCCGCTGATAATAAGCTACAAACTGAGTCAGCTCTGTACTCAAGTTGAAAGTCGTAGGCAGCCAGTTCGGAAAAGTTTCCAAACTTTCTTCATCATATTTCCTCTCCACTTTCCTTCTGCAAACTATCGACAGTAAATCCTTAATTGTTATCACGTTCTCGAATGGAAACTGATTGACAAAAGTCCGCGGATAATTCAAACTCAAATCCCTAAAATTCTTATAATGAATCGTCAGCCACAAAATGTCTGCTTCCTCCTGAGATTTACAAATTTCAAAATCCGGATCTGTTAAATACATATCCACAAATATATACTGGGAGTAAACTTTGAGCTTCGGCTGAGGAACATATTCAGGAATTGTCTCTGGTAAAGATTCGTCTATGTGACCAGAGAGGAAATAATCTTCATCGGGTTCTGTTTGCTCGAAGCTCACATTTAGAAAACTATTTTCCCTCCAAGGCAAAAGGAGAGCTTTTCGTTTTTCTAAATCGTTTGTCTGGCCCTCGACAAAATCCCTGGTGACTTCTTCGTCAACTTCGACGTCCTTGATTGGAAAAAGAAGAGAGTACATGATACCTTCTCCAAAATAGTAAAATGGAACTACCCTAAAATTTGGCTCGTCGCTGTGATTTATCGAAGAGCCAACTTCGTCCATCATAGACCAGATGGGCATTTTCTCCTCGATTAAACTCGAGCTTTTATTGAAGGTGAAGAACTTGTTGTATCTCCACATTTCTGAGAGAACAAATTCAAGTTTCTCTTCCTCGGTTTTGCTTTCATCGTCAGGATTCATAAATTTGTACATACGGTCTAAGAGAACGGAATTATTGGTGAGGTCTTTTCTTGCTTGACTGTATCGATAAGTCCAGGCATGATCGATTAGGTAAATTTGAGATGGATCTTGGGCTGAGATTCCAGCCTCTGCAGAGACGAAAAGCTTCCAGAAAGGATCTGTCGGACTTCGTTCGACGCCTTCGTAACTTATTCTCGCAATTTTGAAGGCGAGGCCTGCATCGAATATTTGGTCTTTGAGTTTTCTGTTCAGAGCTTCCCAGAAGATTTTTGGCACTGCTGATGATTCTAGTTGAGCTTTGTGGGTTTCCACAAAGGTCGGAAAAAGTTCGGTGTACATTGTGGTTGAATCTGCAAAGTTAAACAACTGTATATAGTAAATCAATTTTTTAAATCAGCAAAAGATTTTTCTTTTGAGTTTCTTCTGAAACTCTAAATTAAATTTGAGAGTATAATAATTTCAAATGGGAAGTAGAGAGTCAGAGAGAATTCAGAGAATGCAATTAAATATCTGTAAATAAACCAGTTATAATTAGTTTTTCATGATCTTCTAATTTGACAATGCATTTCGAATGTGAATTACTCTCATACAAAGTACTCGAGAATTTTGCCGAAATGAATTTAAGTTGCATGGCAATTAAGTTTAATTTTGAAGTTAAAATTGCTTAACTTAAATTGGAACTTGTGCTCAGGGAGTATTTGGCGAAAATTAATTGCAACAACTCGTTCCGAACCTTTTTAAAAATTGCATGAATCCAAAAAAGAAATCAAAGATTTTTCTATCATTTTCTTAAATCCCAAGAAATTAATATTCAAAACGATAGGATTGGTCAATTTTTTTTAGTTTTATTAACATTTTTTTATTATTTTCCTCTTTTATCGAATTGTGAACCTTAAAATTTTTTATTTTTAACTTTGAATCATTCAATCATTGTGACTTGAATCCTTCAATTGTTATCTTGAAAATTGGAAGTTAATTTTAAATTTAAAACATTCCAAAAAGAATAAATCGAAATTCAAATAATCAAAAAACAAACTTTGAAATTTTAATCATAACTCTTCCAATTTCCAATTGTAAAAAATACTTAAAATCGAATATAGTTCAATTGTGAATGTTCAATTTGCAATTTTAATCATGTAAAAAAATTTTATTTCGCCGGTTTTATTGTCTAGAAATAAAATCATGAGATTGTCGAAAATCGTAATTGCATCCAAAATAAAATTATACCAAGTCCAAATTTTATCTGAAACAAAGATTTATACGTAAGGTGTTGCAAATTATCCATAAAAAATAGTAATTGCGGGTGAATATAATAAATAATTGGAGCAACTTTCGAGAACAGAGAAAATCGAGAAAATGATAATAATTTTATAATAGTATAACTTACATGGATTGACTTCCGGCGAAAGTGAAAATACTTAAATTAACTAGGCACTAATGAGAAAGAGAAATAAAATAAAGCCGGACTACATATCAAATTTTAAGAATTTGAGATCTCTGAAATTTTATATTCGAGGTTATGTTTTTGTTCAAACTCGGTCGATTATCGAGCTTCGGTAAAAAAGGGAATAACCTCGTGGGACAAAAGCAGGTGTATTTTAATTACTTAATTTAAATTAGTAAAGCCTGATCGAACTTAATATAGAAATAAAAAATCATATATAAATTAAAAATAATTTTTACAATTGGTTTTATTTGAATATAAACTACTTATAACATTTTGAATATAAAATCAATTTCTCTTTCGAATATGGCGATATTCCATTTCCTGTTACCGCGGTTCGCGCTTTTCACCGCATTTCCTTCTTCACTGTGCCGGTGTAATTGTCGCAAACAATCTCTCACGTTTTTACAAGTTTTGACTTGAATTTGTCCTCAAAAATTCCAAGATATTTGGTAAGTTGCAAATTTCAATACTTAAAATCTGTTTTTTAATAAATTCTCTCATTTTATCGATTCGTTCTTTTATAAAATAGAGTTTAGTTGCAGACATTTTTTACACGTGGTAATTCAGTTGTCCATTTAATTATTTTCCGCAATTTTTAGATATTGATAATCTCTTAATAGTTTATAAATGTCACATTTTATTAATCTCGTTATAATTCGCAGTTTGTATCATTTCTGCTTTTGTCTTCCATTTTCTTTTCTGAATAAAATTTCGTGGTTGAAGCTTTTTAGGTTAGATTTACACATTTATTCGTTAAATTGCTAGAATTATTTTCGTGTTTCATCAATTTTGGGATTATTGGGATTGTTTTAGACAAAAGTCAAATGAGCTATGCTTTTTTCTAAAGCAAAATAGGCTTTAATTTCTTTTCGTACGTTATTTTTGTGAAATTATAATTTCGAATTTTGAAAAGATTAAATTTTCCACATGCTCGATTTTAGAAGCATTTAAATTTGAACGTTTCAGTTTAAGAATATGAATTTCACAGGTCACAGGCTTTATTTACTTTTCTTTGGAGCCTTGACCTTTAAATTTATTCGGAGTGATATTCTGTTTTCGTCCGCAAATGGATTACAATAGAATAATAGAAGTGACGGAAATTCATCGCAATTTTAGAATCCTGTGGGTTGCAATATTTGTATTTCGCAAAGTAAATTAATGAAGACTCTAAATACTAAAGAAATTTTTCTTAATTCTCAAAAAAAAAAAACATCTGGGTTTTTATGCTAATAAATTGATCACATGTTATTTAAATTAATAAACAGATTTTTAATTTTTTTTTTTAAGTTTTTAGATGCGTTAACGTGAAAATTTACAAACAATTTAATTCTTAAATTTCTATAAGATTATTTTTATTTGCAGTGGTCCAGAGATTTGAATTTTTAATTTAAAAGCATTTAATTTTCGTTTTACTTTTTGAGAAATATTATTTGAATAACATTGTTTTGCAATTATTCAGAATCTTCTTAAAAAATTTAACCTTGCCTTATTTTAAAATGTTTCACACCTCTCTGAATAAAAATTGTAGTTTAATTATTTTTTATTAAAAGCTTTCGAAAATTAAATTCTTTGTTGAAATCCTTCAAAAATATAATAAAATAGAATTTTAGTAGAATTCGTAATGATAGTGGCTTTCAATAAAAAAAAAGCGTTAAATTGTTCCGAATTAATTATGATATTTAAAAATTAAGTATCGAAATTCTTTTTTGTTGCAGCTGATTAAAAATCGCAAATAATCCCACACGATGACGAAAGTCGCCGGAACTCCAAAAAGTGCGCCAACAACGCCAAAACTAAAGAAGACTGCTGGTGGTGGAGTTCAGAAGAACAAGACCCCCAAATTCAAAAACACCCCCACGGGAAAAGTCGCTCTCATTAACGGAAAAACCCCGAACAAGAATCAGAAAACTCCAAAAGGAAGTCCACTCGCCGAATCCAATGGAGTTTCAAAAACGCCCAAAATAAATCCGAACACCCCGAAAGGAGGAAAGAAATCTCTCCCAGCAACTCCTGCAAAACAGGAACTCAGTCCTAAAAAGGAAATCACTCCTAAAAAAGGAGTCACACCCAAAAAGGGAGTCACTCCTAAAACCGAAGTAACTCCAGCAGAAAGCCCTTCTAAAAAGAGTGTCACTCCCAAGAAAGAAACTTCTGCTAAAAAGCCTGTATCTGAGAAGAAATCTGCGCAGAAGACTAAACAAGATGTAAACGAAAGTGCAAAGAAGAAGAAGAAACTAAATCTGGAATCTGATAAGTCCGACGAAAGTATCAATGAAGGAATTTCTCTAAATGAAGACTCCGATGATACTTCCGATGACATCGATGATGATTCCGACGTTGAACTTCCCGATATTCTTGGACAAAGTCTAAATGAAGATTCAGACTCTGATGATGACGATTTCGATGATAGCGATGAGCCGAAGGAAAATAAAGGAGTGAAGATGTTCAAGGGATTGAAGAAAGAGGTTGCGGATTCGGATGATGACGATGACGACGACGAGAGTGATGATGATGATGCGATGTTAGACAGTTCGAATTCACTCTTGGATCAAAGTGATAGCGACGATGATGATGAAGACGACGACGACGACGACGACGATGAGGACGATGACGACGACGATGAAGATGATGATGAGGAATCTGCCGTCGGTCTGAAAGATCTTTTGGGGGATAGTTTGAACGACGACGATGATGACGACGACGATTTGGACGATGAGGATGACGACGATGAAGATAGCGATGATGACAAAGCTTTGAAGACTACGAAAGGTAAGAAAATTTGGAATTGCAGAAGAACGCAATTTTTAAATTCCTTAAGATTCCCAAATTTCATAGTCTTTCCCCTTTAAGCACACAAATTTAATTTGAATTTCATTTTTAGCACTCCTGGACAGTTCGAAGTCCGACGAAGACGAAAGCGATGATGACGAGTCGGAAGAGGAATCTGCTCTTGGTCTGAAAGCTCTTTTGGGAGATAGTTTGAAAGACGACGAAGATGACGAGGACTTCGAAGAGGATGATGAAAGCGATGATGATGACGACGATGATCTCAGTTCCGATGAGGAGACTCCTAAGAAAGTTCAGAAGAAGGTGAAACCCGAGAGCGATGATTCTCGTATAGAGGAAGATGACGAAGATTTCGAGGAAGCTTCTGACGACGAAGGTTCCGATGATGACGAGAGTCCGAAAAAGGAAGGAAAGGATAAAAAGAAGGCTGCGAAGAAAGAATTAGAAGAGTCTACAGATTCGATCCTAACTCCTGAGGAAAAATTGCAGAGAGATAAGAGGACCATTTATGTCGGAAATATTCCCAAAGATGCGACGAAGGTGAAAGTGAAGAAACTGTTTAGGAAATTCGGAATCATTGAAAACATTCGCATTAGAGGAATAGTTCCGGAAAATCCAAAACTCTCATTCAAAGCAGCAGCCATCACGAAAAAAACCCACCCGAAAGTGACTACTGTTTGGATGTACATCACTTTCCAGGAGGAAGATTCTGCGAAGAAAGCTTTGGCAATGAATGGAACAAAGTTTGAAGAAAATGTCTTGAGAGTCGATATCGCCTATGATGAGCAGGAAAATGATCCGAAGAAGGGAGTTTTCTTGGGCAATTTGCCTTATGGTAAGTCCAGCTTTTAGATTGAACTGATTTAAATGTATCGTGTTTAAAATCTTTTAATTTTATTATTTGTTTTTCAGAGTGTGACGAGAACGCCTTGTGGAATCATTTCGGTGAATGTGGAGCGATTGAATCTGTTCGTCTCGTGAAAGATCGCAGAAGTGGAATGAATAGAGGAGTCGGCTACGTCAACTTCAAATCCACAGACTCGGTAGTTCTCGCTCTAGGACTCAACGGTACTAAAATCAGAAATCGTGAAATTAGGGTTTCACCTATCAAATCTGACGGCAAGAAGAAACCAAGAACCCCCCAGGGAAGGAAAAGGTCACGCTCTTCAAGTTCCAACCAATCTGAATCGCCCAAAAAGTTAAAGAAGAACGACGAAAATGCTGTCGCAGTTGATGTAAGTGAATCCAAAGAGAAATTTAAATATTTCAGTTCTTAAAATTATTTAAACCAGTTATTAATTAAAAATGTATCATTTTCAGACCCACAACAGTAAGAGCATAGAATTGCGAAAGACGAAGAAGAATAAGAAACGTTCTCAAGGTGCATCACAGAGGGTAAAAGACGAATCTGTTAGTCCGCAGAAAGAAGAAAAAGTAAAATTCCAGGGGCAGAAGGCAGGCCAGAAGAAGAAGCAGAAGACCAGCAAATTCGAAAAACAAAAGAAGCAGATGGCTGCAAAACTAACGGCGAAGCCCAAGAAACAAAAGTCCGCTTAAAGTATTTAACTTTCTTTAATATTAATTTCCCTTATTTTTGCTTTGTACTCGTTTATAAGATATCTTACTTTACGGAGAGCAGAAATTTGTTATTCAATGCGTGAGATTGGAAGAATGCATGTGTGAGTTGTATATAATTCAAAGACTGTCTTATACGATCGATCCAATGTTTTGTAATGAATGTGGTATTGAAAATACCGTTAAAAGATATTTTAATTTAAACTCGAAACGATCTAAATTTGTTTTACTAGTTAATTACAAGAAATTTTCTGAATTAAACTACGTTTAACGTCGACAATGTTCGCATGCAAGAGCAGAAATTCAGAATTTCAGAATAAAAACGTTTTTATCTTAATTCGGTGTTAAATAATTAATCCAGAAAAATAAAAAAAATAAACGCCCTCTTTTTAACTTGATTTTATTTACACGAAATAGGGATTATAAAATACAGAATAAGACTATTTAATATCGTTCTCGTTTTTGGAGAATTCCATAATTTTTTTGTGCAGCTGTGTAGGTAGTTCCTTGATATTTCCAAGCGCACAGTTTTTGCAGAAGCGTTTAACATAAAATATACTACAATCCAAACAGACAGTTTTTTTGCAAAAACTGCAATCTGCGCCTAAAACTAGAGTCTCTCTCTTATTTAAGGGGCTGAAAGGGTCTTTCATGATGTAACAATCCTCCAAATAAAGAAGTTCTCTTGCAAAAGGAGGTTTCCTACCCTTGTAGTCAAAATGTTCATTCAAAGGGCAAAAACTACACATAAAAATTCCTCCAGTCTCGGATTTCGTTTCTTTTGTACGTTTTCTTTCTTCTGTCGATTCCTCCGGATTTTTGCCAAAGGTTTCAGCCTGCATTTTTGAACTGCTAGCTACGCCTTCCATCCTGAAATGATTTTATTTAAAAATTTATAATTTTTAAAAATCAAGAAGGAGAAATTAAAAATTAGATCCTTGCAAAATTGAAAAGTTCAGCTACATTCTAAGTAAATTTAGAATGCTTTCCAATCCATTTTATTTCAAACTTTTAAGGGATTATTTAATTTTGCAGGCTTTGCATTTAAAATTGTTTATTTGAAAACGCTTTTAATTTGAAACTGTATAATAAATCGCTCTATTTTTATGAATAACTAACATTCACTTGTTGCCTTTCGCTAAAAGTTCTTCCTTCTGCGTTTCCTGGGGCCACCAAAAAGGTTTTAGAACCGAAACCTTCGATCCGCAAATCTCGAGCTTTTGTGAATTCAGAGCCTCTGAAATTCTCATCAGGCCCAGTCCTAATTTATTCTCCCTCCCTCTAAATTTCCCGACAGCTTTTCCAACCTCGTTCGTGATCGTTTCGTCATATTTAAAATCCTCCCTCGGCAATTCATCAAACATTAAAGGCATCAGTCTCTTTCTGACAACTCCAGTGTGATGAGTTCTCGCCGTGAGTTCCTGGCCAATATAACAACCCTTATGAAAACTAATTCCATGCAAATAATCCCCGTTAACTTCTAAGGGAAGAGGTTTTCCCGGAGGCAAATCTTCCATTCCTTCTCCAATTCCAAGTTTATAACGAAACTCTTTATAACTAGGTTTTTCCTCCGAAGAAGGCGTCTCTGACTCCAAGTGCCTAACAATTTCCTCCCTCTGAACACTCGATTCTGTAAGAATTCTCAGTCCCAGATTCGCGAGCCTGGGATCCTCGTAAATAATAATTTTATCGACTGATTTACTCGAGGTGTTGTTGTTATTTCCACAGGGAAAAATCCTACCATCTAGTTTCAAATCGCTCGGTTCTTCAGATTTTTTGCAGTAGCTAGGATTAAAGAGAGCCCAAACTTTCATTTTTCCCTGGAGAGATTCAATTTCGACTTTTCGTCGAAGGCGGTACATTTTTAGGTGGCGTTGCAATTGATCGACGATTTGAGAATCGCATTCGATGTAGAAAAAGGGATTTTCCTCTGGAGGTTGGTAGATTATTGTGTCGTAAAGAACTCGACCTTTGATGTTTAGAAAAAGCGTGTAGATGTTCGCAGCGCCGTTTTGAAAGTGATGCATGTCATTGGTGATGAGACCCTGAAGAAGACTTAATGACTCTTCACCTCCGATTCGAAGGAGAGACCGATTCGTCAAATGTTCGAGGATTTTTCGGTCCTGGGAGTAACTGAAGCTCTGGAGTTTTATTTGAGGTTTGAAGAAAAAAGGTCGAGATAGCGAGAAAAGCGATTTGCCTAAGAATCGTCCCATTTTTGGTTTTATCTGATTCCTACGCTGGCATTTTTATTTAATCCGGATGAGATTCCACACTGGAATTAAGGGTTGGAATTGAATTTATAGATTATTGAGTGGGTGTCGATCGAACCGAGAAACTGAAACGAATTTTAAAAGAGAAGATTTTTAAAACTAATTTGGATTTAAAATTATTCGAGATTGAACAGTTCCAAATTTTAAGCGCTTGAAATTCTACGGGTATAATTTTTCAAGCCAGAAAAATTTAATAATTGTACATTTGAAGGGGTCAAAATCAAAGAATAGCTTTGTCGACTTATCCTTAATTCTAATTATCTAATTAAAATAGAAATAGTAGTATAGAAAACGACATATCTCTATTCTTTTTTTTTAAATGTTCAAAACTTGGTCAATATCCCGAATTTCAATTCGATCGACATGCGACATCATAATTGTTTTACATTTGAA
>JAUESH010000036.1:3055510-3073575 GCA_032275165.1 Synergus magnus
GTCCCGAAAATTTAAATTCCGGAACATAAAAAGAATGTTGAAAATTTTCTTAAAAAACTTGGGTTCAAAGTTTCTACGGAATTTTTGTAAAATTGAAATTTCGGGAATTTGAAATTTTAGGAATTTGAATTTTCGAAAATTATTTTTTCAGTATTTTTCACATTCGGGAATTTTACAATGTCGAGAATTTTATTTTTCGAGACTTTTCAGTCTTCCCTGAAAATTATCCTAAACACTTCCTTAAGACCGAGGACTAATATTTTCCAAATTTATTTATTTATTTATATATACAGTTTATATGGAATTTATTAAGGACAATGTAAAAATATGAGTGGAATCTAGAATCGGCGATTTAGTCGAAGCGTCTGGAAGAGAAGAGGGCATTATCATACAATGGAGTCCCGACCTATTCTCGCTCGAACCACGTACAGCAATTCAAGCAATGATGCATTTATATTGGGATGGGACCATTTATAAAGCGGTCGCATCCGGTCAGGGTGCATTTGGAACTTGAGTTACACCCCCAGCTAGACTCGTCTAGCTCTGATTGACACCCGAATCACACAAAGAAATTTAAAAAGAAGGAAATTACCTTACAATCATTTTGTGCGAAAATGTCGAGACAGGAAGCGTTTATCGAAAAAATAATTCCGGGAATGAAATCCTGGTCAAAAACTGAGACGATCTCGTCTGAAGGAAATTTTTCTAGGAGGATTAGTTTCCGAGTTAAGGGCCTTTAAAGTTTTGCGCTTGGGCTAGACTAGGCGGCGCGGTCTTCGTCTATTTCCCCCACCACTTTCCTAAGAGTTTTTCCTCAGTTTTTAAATCGCTTTATCTCCTGAACTGTTGGTCCTAGAAGAATGGAACTTTGGGATAATCTTCTTGAAATTTTGCAGGGGATTAGTATATAATATAATATAATTAATTTGATTAATTAGTAATAATGATAATATGAATAATAAATAAATAATTGACCTTAAGTAATAAAAAATTTTTTAAAATGTTTTTTTAAATGTTTTTTTTTTTTAAACAAGTGAAATAAGCGAATAATTCTTTGAATTGCTGAGTTGTAAAATACGAAAGAGCCAATTCTTGACTTCCTGTTATTTCTGCGTCATTCTTTCGAGGCACGTACCGAAGATAGACTTCCTCAAGTTAAGAGTGGTCGGATTTCCGGGAGTGCTCAGCAGATTTACATGAAATTTTTGTAGTCTTGTGGGTCTTGGGATAAAGCACCTGTGCTCAAGCATAACCTGTCAGACCTAGATCCTATAAAGGGCCTCCCTATAGAAAATATACCACACGAATCTTTTATACCTGGACCCCTTATTTTTAATTCCCCATCGTGACACAAGTGCTCTTGACCCTCAACCACAAAATTGATATTGGGAAAATAAATATTGCATTTTTGTGTAAATAAAAGAGTTATAAATATTCAATTATGAATTATAAAAATATATATATGTAAATAAATTCGAGAATAAAAAAATGTTTATTAAATAAAATATATAAAATAGACATTTGAGTCTGAAATGATTTTATACAATTTTATAAGTAGATAGGCTCGCCGATTCTGGATGCAGATTCGTCTTACCGACATTTACCAACATTTTGGGTTCGTGTACGTGCTAAATAAAAAATAGCACGGACTCGAACCCGCAAATGCTGCACATGTCGGTAAATGTCGGTAACTGGAATCTGTAATCATAATTTGTAGATTTAAATGTATATTCTTTTGTTTAAATATTTTTTAAAGATAGATAATTGAAAAAATAGGATTTTAAAGCGGATTTTTCAGTTTTTAAGATATCCTTGACTTGAATTTCTTTTTATTCGGGGAGATTTTTGGATCAAAATGAACGACCTCGTCCTTCTTTTATCGTCTGGGAGAGAATCGTTGGCATTTATTGTAGTCTACCTACCCGGCTCGTTTTACCATTTCAAGACAAGGTCGCTCTTACGGTACTTTGCGAACGTTTCTTTTGCACCTTTTAAAGATCCTCTCTTCACAAAGATCGAACATTCCATCGGAAAATCCTCAGAGTTGAGAAAAATTTTACTCCGGACTCGAAATAATCAAATTTATTTGAAACAAATGTAAATTTCCAGAGAAAAATAATTTATTTAAAGGAAATGTATTATGTGTATTTAAAAAAATTATAATCTATTAGTCTCACGAAATTAATCAATTTTCTCTTTTTTTCTGTTACAAGTAAGCTTCAAATTTTTTTTCTGCGTCCGAATTCCTGAGATTCTTGGTGAGATGAGCTTTTTGAAAATTTAAAATGTTCAATTATTACTTTAGTTGATAAATAATTTACCGTGGAAATATTTTACTTTATTCTCTTTGAAAGTAAAATTAAAAAAAAAAAATAATTTAACAGTCCTTTTTTCTTGTTTCATAACTGCAACTATTTTAATTTTGCAATTCGTTTTACGACACAAGTCGAAATGATTAATTTACCACAATTATTTTTATGAGTTTTAAATATGCTCTAAATACCGGAAAATTACTGGGAAATGAAATTGATTTTTTTTGAGATATGAGGAAAGAGTAGAATAACTTTTTACAGCTTTGTTTATTTTTTTTTTGTTGTAAAAAAATAAATACTTAGTATAACATAAATTTAAAAAAAAATTTTAATCCTATTTGCCAAGTTTAAAGATACCTTAAAAAAGCGATAACTTTTTATCTAAGCCTAGATTTTTTTTCCAAGGAAGGAGCTTAGAAGGATAATCCAGGACTAATATTTCACGACACGGATCTAATAATAATAATATATTCAGTCCCTAAGGATTAGAGATTAGGATATTTAAACCACATAAGAAATTTTAATCTTGGTATTATAAAAACCTTCTTTTAAATTTCTCATCTCATTAAAATATTTTTTCGATTAGTAAATATAATATGTATGTAAATATAATCATGAACAATCTCTAATAAAAGGATTATTAAATAATCCTGTTAATTAGGCTTTTCAAAATCTAAGAAAATCACCAAAAAAATGTTTTCTACTATTTTTACGCTTTTTTTCAAAGTTTGTAATCTCTTTGATATTATTTTTCGTATTTCTGTATGAGTCACACCCAGAGTGTCTCGTGATGCATTATTTTGTCCGCGGTATTAAATTACCTTGTCAAACACGCATGAACAGTGAACACTGCACTAAACTCGTGAAACATTGAAGAAAAATGTGCTTCAAACGATGCCCAGAATGAATAATTAATTAATATGAACTTTTGGGCTTTCTCACTTCACAGAACTCACGAAGATATTTTTTAATTAGACATGAATCATTCATTACGTTACATTTAAAGAAATGAATAAAAGTGCAAAATTAATTCTTCAGGAGATTTTTTTAAAAATAATTGACTAAAATTAGCTGTAATTCGACTTTTATAGATTATAAGAAATTTATTTTTCTTATATCTGGAATAAGTAAAGAAAAATATTCACAGGGTAGCGACTTGACCGGGAAACCAGGAAAGACCGAGAAATGATCGGGAATTTTATTGGCCGGGAAAAAACCGGGAATTTAATCAAAAACCGGGAGTTTACTTCTGACCGCAGTAAATTTCAAGGTTTTATTCTTTTAATAATTATTTTATTATTTAATAATTATTATTTTTATAATTATTATTAATTTATTAATTATTCTTTTAATAATTATTATTTTTAATTACATATTAGTATTGGAATAAAAATTTCAAAAAAAAGTTTCCAAATAAGTACTCAAAAACAAAAATTTACAGAATTTAAAGAAATTTTAATAAGACTTTAAAGGATTGCAAAAGATTCTGAGTGGTTTTATGGAATTTTAAGGAATTTCATAAGATTTCAAAAATTATAAAAGAATTTCAAGAGGTTTATAGTGATTTTCAGGAATTTCAAGGAATTTGAAGAGATGTCAAGATATCTTAAGAGATTTTAATGAACTCCAAGGGATTTTGAAATGTTTTTAACGATTTTAAGACATTTACAGAAGATTTAAAACATTTTAAAGAATTTTAAGGGATTTCATTTGATTTGCTCCACATTAGAATCAATTCCTTGGAATTTCTTAAAATCTCTTTAAAATCCTTAAACTCTCTTAAATTCTTTAGAAATCCATTGAAATTCGTTATAATCACTTGATATTACTTGAAAACTTGTGAAATCTATAGAAATCTGTGGAACATCCTTTTCATAACTCTTTTAAACTCTTTTAAAAATCCCTTGAAATATAAATATGTTGCTCTTAGTTGGCCGGAAAAATTGAAAAACTTGACCGAGAAAAACTGGAAAATGACTGGGAATTTGAAATCGTCCGCCGAATCGCCACCCTAATTCAGTAAAAAAAAAGTTTTTAATTGGAAATTTGAAAATTGAATAATTTATAATTAAAAGCTGAATATTTAAATACTTAAATATTTAAATATTTAAATCTTTGGAAAATAAAATGATTTTGAATTGACTTAATTTGAAATTACTCTGGGCTTCGTTAAATGGAAAATAAACCCATCCCCTCGTTATTGAAATAGACTTATTGCAGAGAACAATCAACCCCCTGGTGAGAGAAGTTAACTTTTACGTATAAATTGAAGGGAGGAGTTAGAGGGGGTTGGAGGGTGGGGGAAGTCTTCAGACTGCAATGCGAAGGTGGTTGACTCAATTCTCTTCTTTCTTTTATTTGTGCTAACTGCAATGAAAGTTTTATCGAGTCCAATAAAAATGGGAAGGAATCATTGGAATAACCCCCTGTTGATATTTCAAAGATTCATAAATATTTTCCTGATAGACCAAAGTCTGGTTGATAGTCTCTAATTTCTTTGATAAACGGTTATAACATCTAACTTTTATAGGAATTTAGTTTTGAACCAACACCGCTATTTTTTTTTTTTTTCTATAAAAAAGAAATTTTTTGCTCGATAGAACAAAAAACATTTTTGAAAATAGTCAGGACCGCCATTTTGTTTTTTAAGGAAAGAAAATTTGTGCTAAGACGAAATGAATATGTACAATATTGTACCGCAAATCCAAATTAAAAACCTTTAGCCGTTTTTGAGAAAAAGATGTACTAAAAAAGATCTGGAAAATTTTTGAAAAATGCGAATTTTGGAAATTAAAAACTTGTGCAGAATTGGGCTGGGCGAGCACAACAATTATCCCTAGCAACAGTTTTCTCTACGATTCATATTTTCAGAGATAAAATCACTTTTTTTGAATCTAAAATGATTTTTGTAATCAAAATTTTAAGAAAAAGAATTTGAAATTCAGGATTTTAGTAAAATATCATTAGCGACAGGTTTTGCTGTTTAGCACAACTCAGAAAAAGCAATTTTTTTTTTCGAAATTCGTATTTGAGAAAATTTGTAGTCAAACATTCATTCCAGGTTCCAAAAAGTGGTTTTATTTTTGAAAATATGTATCATAGAGAAAAATGTTGCTAAGGATAATTGTTGTGCTCGCTTAGCACAATTCAGCACAAGTTTTTTATTTCCAAAATTCGGATTCTCGAAAATTTTACACTTTTTTGAGTCCTTTTTTCTCTAAATTGCTTATAGTTTTTGAACTTGAATTTGCGGTGCACTATTCTACATATTTATTACTTCGCAGCCAAAGTTTTCTTTCTTAAAAAAAAAATAAAATAAAATGGCGGTCCTATTTTCAAAATATTTTCTTTTTCTGAAAAAAAATTGTGCTACTTGTTCAAAAAGAGTTTTTTATAGAAATTAAGCCTGAAATTTTTCTTTAAAAAAATTGCTTCGCCACGGTGATTTAATATAGATATGCATTTAATTAATGAGATGAGTGAAAGTGAAGCTGGCAATTTGTAATTGCAATTGCAATGGTAAGTCACTCATTTCCGATTACATGCTTGATAATAGTTGGCTTCTGATTCGACCAGAGAACAGCTCAGCTTCCTTAACTATAATTATGAATCGGGTTCTACGCCTCCTCTTTGTCATGGGTCACGTGACTCTTAAGATAAGCGAGAAATTCGATTAATTATTGTCGTTCCTACAAATTCAATCCGTTCTATATGCCTTTTGAAAATTAATGAAGACAAAATCTTATTTTTATTATTGGGTTTAAGTTGCACACGTCTAGTCTGGCCAAAATTTTTTATTTATTTTTTTTTTTACATTTATTGGATTAAGAATATTTTTAAAAGTTTCAAGTGATTTTAAAGCATTCAAAGGGATTTTAAAGTTTTTTTGAGGATCTAAAAAAAAATTAAAAAGATTTCAAGGGATTTAACGAAATTTTCTAGTTATTTAAAATGTTTTTAAAAAGTTTAAAAAAAAAAACTTTAAAAAAAAAGTAATATAAAAAGTTCAAAAATAGTTTCAAAATATTTTTAAAAAATCTCTTAAAATATCAGGAAGTCTTTTAAAAATCATAAAAATCTCTTGAAATCCCTTCAAATTCTTTAAAATTCCTTATAATTCCAGGACATCTTTTGAAAATTATAAAAATCTCTTGAAAACCCTTAAAATTCTACGAGAGTCTTCGAATTTTTTTAAACTATCTTGAAATCACTTCAAATTCCTTAAAATCAGTTAAAATATCTTGAAATCTTGTGAAATCTCTTAAAATCCTTTTATAATTTTTGAAATCTTATGAAATCCCTTAAAATCCCTTGAAATTCCGTAAAATCTCTAAAAATTCCGGGCAACGCCGGGTAAATTTCTGCTAGTAAATAAATAAAAATTTTGGGTTCTGGAAACTTTTTTAAAAATATTTTTATTCCAATAAATGTAAAAAAAAATTGTCAGAAATGACGTCTCAAACTTCAACCCAATATTTTTATTCGAAAAAAAAAAAAAAAAAAAAGATTAGAAAAAGAAAATAATGCTAGAATCAAAAAAAAATATTATTCATCTATTCTCGTTTCTCCTTCTTCTTCTTCTTCTTCTTCTGTTTTATTTCTTATGTTTTAAACCAACTGCATGTAAGATTTGATCTCACTTTCCCTTTTTGTCCAGATTTCTCTCTGATGTTATGAATTTTTATCCGAACCTTTTTTTAGTAAAATGTTATGTCTCAGGAAAATATTGCTCAAACTGATACTATCAGATACTGAATAAAAGTTACAAGACTAGTCGAATAGTCGGATGCTCGTAACGTTATTATATAGGAGACAGTAAACACTCGTGAATCAACAGCTGTAGTATGACTCAGAAATAGTCGTTTCTGTCGGGTTTGGCTCTTTTTATTTTGTTTCCTCGTTTGTTTTCGCGTATCTCGCATTTCTGGATGTCAGCCAACTGGAGAACTGAATTTTCTACTGCACCACAATCACCCCACATCTACACTCAAGTCGCAATTTAATCGTCCTTCACATTCCTGGAATTCCTCCGAAATTCCCTCATAATTGAATCCACTTTATTTTAGATTCGCTGCCAATTATTTATTCAATACATGTTAACTCCAAAAAATACTGTTTTAGTATTAAAATTTTAATAACTACTATATTATCATCGTAATATTCAATTTTCGTGAGGACAAATTTGAAAATTTTTGTTCTATCGGATTCCTTTTCAAAATTAAAGAATCTTTTTCCAAAGTTTAATAATTCTAAGATCAATAGTTTTGGAGATAGATTCACTTAAAGTTTAAAAACGAAGCTCGTCCTTTTGAAAGTGGTGGGGGTAATACATTTAAAGCTCTTTAACTCGGAAACTATTATTCATAGAAAAATTTAGTTTTAATAAAATCTTTCCAATTTTTCGTCAAGATTCTGGTCCTTGAATAATTTTTGTATATTTCGATGTTTTTATTCATTTTTTAAATTTCATTATTGGATGTTTTTTGTTCAAAAAAGAGTGTTTTAATATTCCTTAATTTTAGGAATTTGAACTTCTTGGATATTTGAAGTTTTTAGTCTAAAGAAAATTATTATTAATTATAAGAGGCGTTAAATAATTCCGTAATCGACTTTAATTAATATTTTT
This sequence comes from Synergus magnus, assembly GCA_032275165.1. Classification (NCBI taxonomy): domain Eukaryota; kingdom Metazoa; phylum Arthropoda; class Insecta; order Hymenoptera; family Cynipidae; genus Synergus; species Synergus magnus. Next base: position 3,063,449 of record JAUESH010000036.1, read on the forward strand.
AAAATATAATAATTTGGACATTTTTAGATAATACCAGAGTGGTCATTTTCTGATATGACGTCATTTGAGAATTACCATGACTCTTGAAAGTTAGATTTAAACCTTGACAGAGTGACTTCATTATGCGGTCTAAAAAGCTATCAAGGACGAACCTTATTAAGTACTTTAAGCATCCTCGGTCAGCCAATAGTCTGCTCATTTTAAATTGCATTTCACAAACTTTAAAGAGCAGACATTTCTCACTTGGATTGATATTTCCATATTTCGAAAGATGAAATATAGAATTTTAAATTTTATCCAGCCTTCATGTTCTAGAGTTGGCAAATAACGTTTAAAGTTCAGAAAAATTGTATTCCCTATTTTGGGATTTTTATTTGCTTTGATTTTTGAATTTTACTATTTAAGAAACTGAAAAATAAAATTCCTGGCATTATATGTAAAAAATGCCGACAATATAAAATTCCCGACATTTTAAAATGCCGACAATATAAAATTCCTGACATTTTAAAATTCCCGAAATTAAAATATCCCGACACTGGAAAATTCCCGACCGAAAATTGACGAAAATATAAAATTCTGAACACTGTAGAATTCCCGAAACTAGAAAATTCCCTACAATAAAAAATTCCCGAAAAAAAAATATTTTAATAAATAAATAATTTAAATAATAATACAATTTTTTTAAAATTATTCTGTATTTTTAAAATATTTTTCAAACATTTTTAGAGATCTTTTCTGGAATTTTCCATTTTCGGGAATTTTCTAGTGTGAATTTTTAATTTCAGAAATTTTAAAAACTTTCGGGAATTTTGTAGTGTCGTAAATTTTAAAGTGTCGGGAACTTTATATTATCAGCAATTTTATAATGTCAGGAATTTTATTATTCGATAATTGTTTATTCGGGAATTTTACAGTGTCGGGAATTTTGTTTTTCGGAATTTTTCAAGTAATTTTTTAATTTTTCAGTAATATTTCCTATTTTCGGTCAGAGTTTTACTATTCAAGAAACTGAATTATAAAAATATTAATTTTAATTTTCTTTCCGAGAGAATTATTGGAAAATGGTTTTTGCATTAGGGAGAAGAGTTACGATGTCCGAGATAATTAAGCTACGCTCGGTTACTCCCGTGTAAAATTAGCAGGATGATAATTACTTCCGAAAGATGAGGTCAAGGTACAACCTACTTCAAGGTCATCCTAGAAAGTCGAAAAGAATTTAATAATCCTCATAATATGTGTATTGCTTGCATTTTCTTGTCAGATAAGATTTCCCCGTATCAGCTATTTATCAAATTAAAATCTGCACCTTCTTCCTCTTCAGATAAAGTCATTGATTAAATCCGAGATTATATCTACATTTTTGATTTCATTGCGATTTTTCTAGATAATTATTTCAATGTCCAAGAATGTTCCTTTTCATGCACTAATATAAATTTAAATTAAAAAAAAAAATAAATACAAATTTATTAACGACAACTGAAAATTCCCGAAAAATAAAATTCCCGAATAAATAATTACCGAAAAAAAATTCTTGGCATTATAAAATTGCCGACAATATAAAATTTCCGACACTTTAAAATTTCCGACACTAGAAAATTCCGGACAGTTTATAAAATTCTCGAAATTAAAAATTCCCGACACAAAAAAGTTGCCGTCAATGGAAAAATTCCCGAAAAGATCTCGAAAAGTGTTTGAAAAATATTTTTAAAATACAGAATAATTTAAAAAAATTTAATTATTTAAATTATTTATTTATTACAATAATTTTTTTCAGGAATTTTCCATTGTCGGGGATTTTACAGTGTCGGGAATTTTCGGTCGGGAATTTTCCACTGTTGGAGAATTTTAATTTCAGGAATTTTATAAACTTTCGGGAATTTTATATTGTCGGCAATTTTATAATGCCGGGAATTTTATTTTTCGGGAATTTTCAGTCGTCCCATTTATTGAATTAAAATTTATTGAATTAAAATTTTTTTAGTCACGAATTGTTAAAAAAAAAAAAAAACGGAATTGGATCTGAGTAGAATTTGACGGATATATTTGAAATCTGTCTAATGGTTTTAGAATACGTGTCAAAGTAGTAAATTTCCTCGATGACTCTCTCAGCCAAACGTGACTGGAAATTACGAAAGAGATGAAATACGGTTATCTCCTTTTTCACGATGTTCTCACAATGAGAACAAATCGGGCTCCAACTTGGAAGCATTAGGTCACATTTATTGCGACGAAGCCAATCCGTCACGTTTTCCGGCTTCAACGAAGCACGAACGGTCGATAAAACAGGCCAAATTTCAAATACTTAACGCATAAAGTTCGCTTGAAATTCTACTCCCAGTTTCTTTCTTGGCACACTTGTTTAGTCTTGATTAAATCACTGTCAACGGCAGAAACTTTGTTTTTAAAAATAAAGATTTTCTGTTACCGACAGTTACCGACAGAAAGGTTTGTGTCCGTGCTAAATGATGTAGAGCCGAGACTCGAACCGTTTGATGTCGGTAATAATCATTTTCAAACGTAGAAACTTTGCTTCAATTTTTAATATTTTCTGTTACCGACATTTACCGACAGAGAGGTTCGTGTCCGTGTTAGATTTCAAAATTTTTAAATAAATTTTAAGCTCGTTGAAATTATTTTATAAAATATGAAACAGTGGAATGTACAAATTTAGCATAGACTCGAACCCTTTAATGTCGGTAAACGTCGGTAAGAGAATTTTGCATTCAGAACGTTCGAACCTAAAAATCTTGAAATAAATAGTCTCCCTGGGAAAAATATTAATAATTCGATGACTGCAGATAATGTCTTTCTTCTTAACAAAAAAAGAAACAATCAGGGACGCATTCTAGACTTTTATCCCCACTGTATCTTTAATGGGCCCCCGATTTCACGGCCATAAAAATAATTTATGGTCATTCTATCTATTCTATTCCCTTCGTGAATGGGATTTTATCTCCGTGTTGCATCTCTCGAATTAGAGTCACACAACCTGTCAATAAACCTCCTCTCGAAGGTCTGGATTTGAAGGGGGAAGGCTTTGGGAAGGTCGAACCTGAATAGGAATAATATCAGTTCATTCGAGGTCAAATAATTGATTTTTTTTTTAAATTTCAATAGTATCAGTATTTTAAAAAAATCCACAAAAAGGCAAATTTCTCTTATCGACATTTACCGACAGAAATGGTTCTCTTCCATGTTAAAAGGGTTCGTGTCCATGCTAATTTTTTTTTATTATTCAAGAAGCTTCAGGACTTTATTATATTCATTGTTATTAATATACAACTTAAGTTACCTCTGAGAAGTGAGAAAATTCAAATTCCTCTTATCGACATTTACCGACAGAAATGGTTCTCTTCCATGCTATAAGGGTTCGTGTCCGTGCTAAATTTTTTTTGTTAGCCAAGAAGCTTCCGGACTTTATTAAATTCATTGTTATTAAAATACAACCTTAATTAAATCTAGAAATCTAAATTAAAATTTGTAGTTTCTTATTTTTTAATAGCTTTTAAATTTTAAAATAGATATTAAAATAATAACGAGAGTTCGAGAAATAAATTGGCAGCACTGAGAGCCACTAAAGTCGTGCACTTTTAAATTTAAAGGGTTTAACTTGTCCTAAAACCAGTTTGCTTTGCAAAAAGTCAACTTGGGAGGGACGAGTAAAGATAATTGCAGGGTGAGCCAACTTTTATGTTCTACGAGTCCAAGCTTGGCAGATACGCTCCTGGTGGATTACAGGGCTTTCTTTTTAAGATGCTTTTAGGATGTTCTTAAGTGGGCGGACTCTGTATGAGAGGCACACCTGCAGGGAAAAGTACAGTCGAGAAAATAAATTTAAAAATAATTTTCATTGTCCCTCTTGCATTCAATTTCGACCTTTTATTTTCATTCGTCCTTTTATTATCATTTTTAGCTATTTTTAATACCAAAATAGGATAAAGGAGCGTCATTTCAATTTTTTAAAGAGAGTTCAATTTTCTTAAGGGTGTTGGGTCCATATTCTTACTGCAAAATTCACACTCTTCATTTACTCAACAAATATCAAAGTTATACATTTTTTTAACTCTATACTCATAATTCTATTTATAAAATAAATTCTGCTAAAGAGCGAAAAAATAATTATAATATCTTTCAAGTAAAATTAAGAGTTCAGTTAGATTAGAATTTGCATCTAACTCCCTTAATATTAAAAACTGTATAATTTTATTTATTTTTCTGAACGTGAAGATTTTTGAAATCTTTTGGAATTTCGAAAGTTAAGAATTTAAATTTTTTAATTAAAAATTGTGTTTATACATGTTTTAAATAAATTTTTTCTTTTTTTCTGTTTTAGGTAAGTCACTTTAGATCTGTTGGCAGAATTAGATATACCTGTGTATCTAGTGGTGAGATATTTTATTTATTTTACTGAGATTGGATGAAATTTTATTCTGATTTTAGATCTTGCCGGCTTTATTAAATTTTTTATTTGATTTTTTAAAATTAAAATCTGAGAACTTTTGGTGCAATATGTACCTAAGAAATGTACTGAAGTGTTTACGTTCTGTGAGATGCGTCTGGTTTGAATGAAACGCCTCACGAAGTTATCTTGTAAACGCGAGCGGAATCTCGTTTGTAAAAGAAAATTTTTTTCCACACTAAAGTTATAAATATCTCGTGCGTTACTATTCCTCCAACTCGATTGATAAATTCCAATCTCACCAGTCGTAATTTGAATTCGATTAATCGAGTGAATGAACTCCATTCGCAGACATCACTCTCTTACTTCAAATCGGTGAAAATTCACTAAAATTCCAGTCTAATAATTGCTCTGATTTTTCTACTGACAAAATCAGTAAGAACTACTGATTGTGAGGGAATTTTTACTGATTCAGATAGCCAGGGTTACTTTATAAAATCAGTGGAAAATTGTGATGTAATTCTGGCTATTTGTATTAGTGGAAATTTACTCAGAATCGGTGGCTATTTGCATCAGTAATTTTTTCTACTGATAAATCAGTGAAATATGAATTGAATGGAATTCTTGATTCAAATCAGTGAAAATTCTATATCAATAAGTGGCTACTCAATTCAGTAACTTTTTCCTACTCGTAAATCCATGAAATATGAGTGGAATTTTATTGAATTTTCACTGATTTAGTCAGTAACTATTTGAATCAGTAAAAATTTACTGAGAATCAGTAAAATCTTATTAGGAAACTGTGATTATTTGAATCAGTAACTTTTTCTACTGGTAAACCAGTGAAATATGGGTGGAATTGAATTACTGATTTAAATCAATGAAAATTCACTGTGAGTTGATATTTGAATTAGTGAAAATTCGTGACGTACTTCTGGCTGTTTGAATCAGTGGAAATTGACTCAGAATCGGTCGCTATTTACATCAGTAATTTTTTCTACTGACAAATCAGTGAAATACGAATTGAATGGAATTACTGGTTTAAATTAGTGAAAATTCATTGACAGTCCGTGACTATTTGAATTAGTAAAAGTTTAGATAGAATTTACTGCCTATTTAAATCAGTGAAAATTCTATATCAATAAGTGGTTACATACTTGATTCAGTAACTTTTTCTATTGGTAGATCCGTGAAATATGACTGTAATGTTATTGAATTTTCACTGATTTAGTCAGTGACTATTTGAATCAGTAAAAGTTTACTGAGAATCAGTAAAATCTGATTAGGAAACTGTGATTATTTGAATCAGTAACTTTTTTCTACTGGTAAACCAGTGAAATATGGGTGGAATTGAATTACTGATTCAAATCAGTGAAAATTCACTGTGAGTTGATATTTGAATTAGTGAAAATTCGGGACGTAATCTGGCTATTTGTATTAGTGGAAATTTACTCAGAATCTATGGCTATTTACATCAGTAATTTTTTCTACTGACAAATTAGTGCAATACAAATTGAATGGAATTGCTGGTTCAGATTAGTGAAGATTCATTGATAAGCCGGGACTATTTGAATCAGTAAAAATTCTCTGTGAGTTGATATTTGAATCAGTGAAAAATCTCAAAGTCATTGACTAATTCACTAATTTCTCAGCAGGAAAAGTTACTGAAATTTTAGTAAATTTTTCTCTTGCTAAATCAGTCAAATATGACTGAAATTTTAGGGAATTCTCGCTGACTCAAAGTTAAAATTAAGCAAAATGAATTTTCATTTTGTTTTTTTATTAAAAAATTAGTTTCGATTGTTTTATTATTTTTAAAAATAAAATAATTTTTATTAAGTTATTAATGTAATTAATAATGTAAGTTTGGAAGGAAAAAATGAAGTTACGCTCCTGAGTTTGTTTAACTTCGTTTCGCTATAAAGTAACAGAGGTTTCCTGCTAATCTTATGCTTGCACAGTGATTCGATGAATCTCGATCGACTGAATGTCAATTGAAGCCGTTATATGCAAAGCAAGATTCGAGTTGAATGTAAGGTCGATTTGATAACGCTTTGTCTCAACAATGGGATTGCACTTCTTTTTTCTTATTTAGCTCCCTATTTTTTTTTTATCAGTCGGAAGCTGCAATCGATCACGTGCAATCGTTAATTAACACCCGTTGATATAATTACTTTTTTAAATTTAAATCCTACTATTAATTTTGAATCTGTCAAATTTTAATTTTAATTATTTCAAATAATAATATTAAATATTTTGAATCTTCAGGTCTAAAATTTTTATGTTTTGAGATCTGAAAATATACAAAGTTTATTCAAGTCCGCTTGGATACATGTGATTGTTTGGCTCTCGTTTGAATACCGAAGTTAAGCAGCGTTTGGCGCGGATACACTCGGATGGGTGACCCCGTAATACTTTGGGTGTATTGACAAGTTTTTAAGCTGTCTTCACTCTCGAATTAATAATTATAAAGTTAATAATAGTGAGAAATGTTATAAATGAGTTAAAATCGAAAATTATAAAATTAATTAACAATTACTTTATTTAAGAAATTTTATTAATTAAATTTTTTTTTTAATTTTTGAAGTAATTTGTAATTTTATCAAGAAAAAGTTGTCCGAGTTTCCAGAATGGTTTTGAACTATTTAAACGTCGCCCAACTCGCCAGAACAATTTAGCCACTGTTGAAGTGAAAATCGGTTGGCTTTTATCGGAACTGTGTAAATCCATTAGTTCAAACAAACCAACTTGCTGAACAGGATTGCCTTGTTCCACTATTCGGCGATAACTCCTACTCCATTTTTACACTCCTAAAAAAAAAAAAAACCTGGAAGTTATATGATCGACCGGATTTTTAAATACGAGACGAAATTTTTATTTTTAGCTCCTTCAATCTCAAGACTTATTTTCGTGACGACCTCATTACGATATTTTGACGCGTTTGATTTATTTTTTAAACGTCGCTAATGCGCTTCGAACTGAATTTATTGAAAAAAAGAAAAAATTACATTAAATTTGCATGTTTAAAAAATTATATTTGTTTTGGTAATTTGCCAGTGTAAATGAATAAATTTGTCTCTGAAAATTGAAGCAGACAAGTACAATTAATTTTTTATCATTCGCTGTCAGTTCCAATTTCGAATTATTTATAAATTCCGATAAACTTGGGGCGTAACTAGTTGGAAAATTATGATAACGAGTAGGATGCTACTGTGCAGGTGCTGGGATATTTTAATCATGGTGTAGTTGTATATAAGCCAGAAATCGTCTGCTCGTTCATTATATCTGAACCGATAATCCATAATGGAAACTCACTCGTGCGTGTAAGCGGTTGACGCTACTCCATTAACTTAATTTCATATGACGACTCTTTGTATATTTATGAGCTTTAAAGTAATTCTTTTAATGAAATATATACAATTAAAAAAGTGGTTTATTAAAAATAAATAAGTTAAAAAGTAAAATGAATGCTAAAACATTAAAAGGTAGAAGGCAACTCGTAAAATAAATCTCTAATAAACAAAAGCTCACATGGTAACAACTTCAGTAGGCTACCTGCCTTGCCGACAGTAGGTAATGTAGATTGATCCGCAAAAATGCTCAAAATCGTTTAAAATGTTTTTTGTAGCTTTCTAAATTGTCAAAACTACCCAGTAAAAAATTCTGAAGAATATTTAGAAGAACCCACTGAAGAAATACTATTTTTTAGTTTCATTTTTAACGAAAATTTCGTTTTTTGAAGTTCCAACTTGTCATGTGAAAAATGGCTTATAATCTCGAGTAGATACGTAAGGCGAAAGCAAGTTCTACAAGACCAGAATCACCAAAGAGACAAGAAAGGACAGAAAAAGCTCGCCTTATAGAGAGAAGTCGTTATTTCGTCGAGAGGAACTTACACTTCTGTTGAGTGGATGAGAACAACTACGAGAAGTCTTGGTAGCTTGGAGTCAGGGGCAAACCTTCAGCTTTACACGCGGAGTGCCGGAGTGGGGGAACAAACAATGCAGTCTTAGTGCTCTTTAGACTACAACAGCTTGGGCAACATTGAATTCCAAATACAGATGTTAAGTGATGCTTTTTAATTTCTATTGTCAAAAATAACAGAGAGAAATATTTAATTATTCAGTTCTAGATTCCTGTTATCGACATTTACCGACACAAGGTTCTGTTCCGTGCTAAAGTGGTTTAATTCCTTGCTAAAGTGGTTTGTATCCGTGCTAAATGGTTTGATTCCGTGCTAAGTGGTTTGGTTCCGTGCTAAAATGGTTTGAGTCCGTGCTAAGCGGTTCTCTAATGTCGGTAATGTCGATATGGAAACCTTAGACGCGAACCTTTTTAGCAGAGATGAGAACCATGAAACATTAGCTGTTGGTAACAAAAAAAAAAATGATTTCTTTTTTAGATTTTAAATAAGAAATAATTAAATTTTTTGACTAAGTTTAATTTAACTTGGAGTATCAAAATTTTGCTTTTTAATGAAATTAATAGCGATAGAAGATTTCAAAGGCAATAATAAGAATTCAATTTGTCAAGTTGTTTGTGAGGGCGTCATATAACTCGTAATGCCAGCTGAGCTGAGAAAAACACTCGTCATTCCTAAGACCTACAATCGTACCTTGAAGCCTGATACTCGACTCGGCTAATCGACCTGTTCGATCGATAATAAACGATTCAGTGATCCGATCCGATCCCAAACGTCTCCTCCCATTCGGCTTCTTATCCCCCCTTCGTTTTTCTTCTTTTGTGATATAGGAGATCAAATCTCGATCGACACTTGATATTTGGTTCAATTCTATAAATACCTGTCAATTGATATAATTAACCGATAAATAGATTCCGATGCTACGTATACATATATATATATGGTTTTAGATTGTAGTATCGCTCATTATCAATTTTATTCTTGAGAAAAGATTTTCGGTAATTTGAAATTCAAGTTTGTTTGAAAATTAAATTGTGGTTTTACAAGATTTCCAGAAATTTTAAGTTATTTTAACGAATTTTAAGGATTTTTAAGAGATTTCAAAATATTTCAAGGGATTTTAATTAACTCCAAGGGATTTTGAAATATTTTACAGGATTTTAAGACATTTACAGAAGATTTAGAACATTTTAAAGAATTTCAAGTAATTTTAAGGGATTTCATTTGATTTTCTCCACATTAGAATCAATTCCTTCCAATTTCTTGAAATCTCTTGAAAATCTTTACTTTCTTGAATTCTTTAGAAATCCATTGAAATTCCTAAAAATCACTTGACACCACTTGAAATCTCTTAAAATTCCTGGAAATTCCTAAAAGTCTCTTAAAATCAAATGATATTCCTTAAAATATCTTGAAATTCTTTAAAATCACTTAAAATCTCTATGAAATACCTTGAAATTCTTTGAAATCATTTAAAATATGTTAAAATCCCGTGCAAAGCCGGGTAAATTTCTGCTGGTAAAAAAATAAAAATAAAATGGTTTTTGTAACTTTTTTTTTTATATTCTTAATCCAATAAATGTAAAAAAAAAAATAATAAAAAAATAAAGAAAATGTCGCCAGACTAGACGTCAGCAACTTCAACCAAATAATATATGAGGGAAAGTATTTTTATTTTTTCCATTATATAAGAAAAAACATTTTGCTATTTTTCACTCTATTGTGTTACCAGGGTGTCTAGCGGACCGGGAAACCGGGAAAAACCCGGGAATTTTATTGGACCGGGGAAAAACCCGGGATTTTCAT
>JAUESH010000036.1:3121418-3135410 GCA_032275165.1 Synergus magnus
CAAAAAATATTTATTATTGTGAGCTTGAAGTTGCGGAAAATAAATTTGCTCTTATGGTAATTACCACATGCCCTTAAGGCTATGTATTACTTATCCGATCCCTACCTTATCGACATTTTTTTACTTTCAATGCCATTTCCAGATTCATTAAGATTATAAGATCTCGAGTTGAAAATTCCGAAATTTAAAGTATATTCTCTAAGGTACGTTTATCTGGCCCTAAATATTTACATTTATAAAAAAAATTACTGTGAAAAATTATTTTGAAAAATTTTGTTTTTGTTTTAATAAAAATTTAGGACTAGATAAATGTACTTTTGTATATTTCCTTTAATTTTATAAATTTTCAATATGATATCTCAATAAATGCAAAAATGGCAAATGTTAAGAAGAAATGCCGATAAGGTAGGGATCGGATAACTTATACATAGTTTTAACAAATATTACAATTAGATTTTTTTTCGCTCTGTAGACGAACTCTTTATCGAAATATAAATGTGTCTACAGAGCGAAAAACTTTTTATTATTAAGGCCATGTATTACTTATTCAAACTCAATTTCTTCATTTTTCTTAATAAATATTACAATTAGATTTTTTCGGTCTATAGGCGAGCTCTTTTTCGAAATAAAAATTTAGATCGATAAACTGTATAATTATAATTTTTGTTGAGTAAAATGAAGAAATTGAATTTTGAAGTTAGAACTTGGATCCAAAACTCTTATTTTTGAATAATTTTTTAAAAAAGTAATATAAAATCGAACAGTAATTATTTTTGAAGGTGGAAGGAATGAAAAATTCTCTTCCAGTCACGCGAAGGTCGAAGAGTCCATGAAGCTTGAAATTTATCACCCTGTTGACTGCTACTTTTTAATTACAAAACTGGGTTAAAGCCTTAATTATAGCTTCAGATAACTATTAATTAAGTTATAGTTGCTTTCTTTTTTTATTAGTAGTTATTTTTTTTATTAGAAAATCTCGGTCAATATTTTTTATTTGCACTTCACATTTTTAAATCCTTATTTAATTTGATTCATTTTTATTCTGGTTTTTCGATCCTTAGTTGACAATTTAAAGCCTTTGAATCCAAATGCTATCCTCATAATTCGATTTCTTCATTTTTCTTAAAAAATATTATAATCATATATTTTTTCGCTCTGTAGCGTTTTACTCAGTTTTTTAATAGAATTCTGGGTACAGAGCGAAAAAGTTTCTAATTATAATATTTGTTATGCAAACGATTTCTTCATTTTGCATAACAAATATTATAATTAGAAATTCTCTCGCTTAATATTTTTATATTTTAATATTAGTACTTGATTAATTTGTAATTATTTTGGCTTTAGGAATCAGACACCCAGAGGAACTTTCTTTATGCAAACCCTTGGAACCAAACCACCTGAAATACAATTACAAGGATTTGCCAGCTAAGAAAAAAATTGAAAACCAGAAAAATGGTTGGCATGTGTCAGCAGACACAAACACATTTATACCAGTTACCCAGAGTCCCAGTGGATCAAATGGAAGTTTGGATCAAAGCAGTCCTTTCATGTGTGCTCCAGTCACTCCAAACAACAGGACAAACAGCACTCCAATCAGTTCTCCAGTTTCGGTATTACAATTAATTAAAAATTAAAATCATCTTTGATTAAAAATGAATAATTGCTTTAAGAGTGTTTCAACAAAGTTCCAAGCTCAAAATTCGATTTCTTCAGTTCGCTTATATAATTAGATTTTTTTTCTCTCTGTAGTCGTACTTATTTTTCAAATATAAGTATACGTATACAGCAAAAAAAAATTAGTTTTTTTAATTTTTGCGTAAAACGAAGAATTCGAAATCTATCCTCAAAAATTCAAGCGTTTCATTTTATACAAAAAGTACTGAAAGTAGACATTTTTCGCTCTGTACACATACTTATCTTTTAAAAATGAGTACCACCTCAGAGGAGAAAAGTATCTAATTATAATATTTGTTAAGTAAACTGAAGAAGTCGAATTTCGCGGTTAGCGGTTGGGTCAAGAACCCTTAAAACCGTTTTAAAAATCACTAATGATAAATTTCTTTTCAGACTGGAACCTGGAAAAGGAATAACAATTCGTCCGGATTTGGAAGCACCGGTTCTTTCAACGCGAACAACAGCACAATGAGTCTCGAAGCTTTGAACGGTGGACTATCAGAATTTCTCGCCCAGAGTCCTTCTTCAATTTCCCCAGAAGTCCGAAGCAAATTGATCAGACCGAAGAGTCTGATTGAACGAGCGAGAATGAACGTTGCCTGGCTCGATTCCTCCCTTTCAATCATGGAACAGGGAATTCGAGAATTCGATACCCTCAGGCTCAGATTCAAATTCTACTCGTTTTACGATTTGAATCCAAAGACCGACGCAGTCAGGATTAATATGATTTACGAACAGGCTAAGTGGCAGCTTCTCGCTGAGGAAATTGACTGCACTGAGGAAGAGATGCTCATGTTCGCTGCTCTTCAGGTAAATAAAATGCAAATTCTACGATTGAGAATTTTTTTATTATTCAAGGCGAGAAATTGAAGATTAAGTGAAAGAAGATTAGAGAGGATTAGAATTCATATTTTATGGATGGAGATTATTAAAATAGAGAAACTTCAGAAGTTCTAGGAAGAAGGAAGAAGGGACTAATTGAATAATTTTTTCATCCTTGGCAGGTTCAAGTGAATTTACAAGCGAGCGTTCCCCAGCCGAATTTCGACAGTAACGGGACTTCTCCAGCGGAAGACGATATAGACGCAGCCTTGACTGACCTCCAGGTGACCCTAGAGGGCACAACAATCAGTAACGGATCTAGCGATATTACTCAGATTCCTGAACTCTGCGACTACTTGCGTTTCTTCAAACCAAAGCGTTTCACCCTGAAGGCCTTCAAACGATATTGGTTCACTTGCAGGGATTTGCAACTCAAACTTTACAAAAGTCGTGAGGAGATGAACAGCTCTGAGCCACCAGCACACTCCATCAATCTTCGAGGTTGCGAAGTTACTCCAGACGTTAATTTGTCCCAGAATCGGTATGGAATCAGGCTCGAGGTCCCAAGTGCTGAGGGCATGTCGGAAATGTGGATCCGATGCGATACGGTAAATTATTTTGACTTATTTTAAATTTACAGGGTGGCGACTGACCACATGCTGGGGAAGTCAGGAAAGTCAAGGATTTTGAAGGATTATAAAGAATTTCTAGGTATTCCTGGAGATTCTGAGGGTTTCTAAAGATTTGAGGAGATTTTCAATCATTGTAAGGGATTTCAAGAAATTTTAAGAGACTTATAAGAAATTTAAAGAATTTTAGAGGATTTTAAGAGATCTTGTAGGATTTAGAGCTTAGAACTTAGATCGACCTTTTAAAAGTAGAAAAAATTGCAATATTTAAAATCGAGTACAATTTTTAAAAGATAAGAGTCGATAGAATTATTTTATATTTGAAAAGCTTGTTTTTTATCCTACCAGGAGACACAATATGCAAAATGGATGGCTGCTTGTCGATTAGCAGCGAAAGGTCGCACTTTGGCGGACGCCTCTTACGAAAGTGAAGTCAACAGTATCATTGCATTTTTGCAACTTCAAAGGCCTGCACCTGCACCTGCTATTAGTCCCAATTCTCTCGGAGATATTGTCCCGGAAGAATATGTGGCTTCAAGATTCGTGAAGAAGTTTAAGGGAAAGGTAGGAATTGAAATAAATCGTTTAAATGAATTCAGATTTTTGTTAATCGGAAAATTCGAATAGCCTTGAGTAGATTGAAGTGAGTAATTTGGATTTTATTTTAATTGCAGCTGGTGCAAAGAATTTTGGAAGCTCACGCCAACGTCAAAGACTTGTCTCTCATTGAAGCAAAACTGAATTACATCAAAGCATGGCAATCTCTTCCCGAATATGGCATTTCTCTTTTTGTTGTCAGGTTCACAGGAAAAGGAAAAGACGAGCTTCTGGGTATTGCAAATAACAGGCTCATGCGAATGGATCTTCACAATGGAGATCATCTCAAAACTTGGAGATATAACACAATGAAGGTGAAATTTAAATTCAATTTTATTATTTATTCGTTGAAATTTTAATGTTACCATTTTTTAATTTCAATTTTCCAAAATTTTTGTTTCTAAATTTAATTGGTTCAAGATTGTACAATGTACAATTCTAAATTAAAAGGCTTCATAGCTGGATAATTTTGAATTAGAAATATTTTATATTTTAATATTTCAAACGTATATAATTTAACAAATTTCTCCAATTAATTTAAAGGCATGGAACGTGAACTGGGAAGTGAAACACATGATGGTCCAGTTTGAAGAAGGCAACATAATTTTCGAATGTCAATCTGCCGACTGCAAAGTCGTTCACGAATTTATCGGCGGTTACATTTTCCTTTCGATGAGGTCGAAAGAAGCCAACCAAACCCTCAACGAAGAAATGTTCCACAAATTAACTGGAGGCTGGCATTAAACTTATCATACTTTCGAAATCTCCTCTCGTCCATGAAAATACTTAAGAAGACGAATACTTAAATAATAATTTACAAAACTCCCATATTTAACTGAAAAAAAATTGAAATGTCTTTGCATTGCCTTTTCAAGGATCAAAAGTGTAAATAGATTATATAGAAGACTCGGCATTGAATCTCGAGTAGTCGAAGTAGTTTTTACTGAAAGTCTTTTTAGACTTTTATAAGTGTTATTTTTAATTTTATTTAAAATTTTAACTCTACTGGAAATGCGCAAAGTGCCTCGGCGAACCTGCAATCTAAAAATATTGGAAGGTTCGCTCGTGTTCGTTGAGAGAATTTTATAGTACTGACAAGAAAGCAGAAAGAACTCTCGAGTTCTCATACCTGCAAAATTTATCATCGACTTACAAAAGTAGTTTTAACGCTTCCAAAGTTTACACTAAAGTAACCTTTTATAATCGAGAGTTTTACAACGTTTTTAACTCCGTTTTGAGTTGTTTTAGGGAGAAACTTTTTAACAATTTTCTTAGGGAAACGCACAGGAATTTCTGCTTTTGCAGATTTAGGCCTTGCTCTTTTTCCCAAGTCCAATTTTAAAGGATTATCGATTTGGAAAAGAATTACAATTTGATATGGAGAGACTATTTATATTTTTACATTTTCCTGCCTTTTCTGGATCTTTTATTGAGACAAGTAATTATTTTTAGCTAGATGCTAATTATTAGTGACTAAGGTTTAACATTAATCCTCTTGAGTCGGGAATTCCTAATCGATTTTTTTTTAATTCAACAAAGAAAAGTGAAAATAAATCAGATAAATTTAATTTAATGAGGAATTTAAATTCGGCGCAAGAGGTTTAATTTTAATAAGCGAGGTTTATTCAAAATCATGTAAATTATTTGTTGTTTTAATGTAAACTATAGATATGAATATATATTATATATATAAAATATTAAAATTATTTACTTGTAACGTTATATCAACTACGCCAATATTATGTTATTACATATTATGTATATGTAACCAAAAAATATAGTTTTGTATATTAATAGCATAGAATTGTACAATAAATTTAATTATTATTAATACCACATGCTGACTTCGATATTATTCTAACAAGCAATTTCAAATTTTATCATAAATGATCTCACACATTAATTTCTATCGATTGGTTTTTTATCGGTTCTGATTGAAGCAAAAAGACCAAATACTTGACGGTAGTTCCGAGAACCTAAAAATAATTTTAATACATTTTTTAATGAAAAATAATATTTAAATTAGTAAATAATTTTTTCTAATTTCTTACAGTTCTAATAAAACTGTTTTGTAGTGTAAATAATCCACACATAACAAAGTTCAAGGGTCGCTGGCCAATTTGCATTGCAAATTGCTCGATCTAAATAAATAAAATATAATTATTTTATTATTATTTCAACCTTATATAAAAAGTAATTAAATATTTTCTTACCTCTTTTGTTAATGCAGTATTTTTGTTGTCTCTATTCAGTTCGAAAATAATTTCTTGTGCCTTTTTCGCCTAATAAGTAAAGTGAAAATAGTATCCTTATCAAGTTTTTAGTTAATTTTAATTAATTTTAATACCTCTTTAGCTACGCCTCCACAAACATTATTAAGGTACGCAATTCTTACAAAACGCAATATGATCTCAGCTGTTATTAATATTGCGGATAAAAACTTTACGTAATTGTAATTTTCATTATGTAAAATTCCAATTAATAGATAGTATGAATCCAGAATTAGAAAAATTACATTTAATAATATTGCTATTGTTATTTGTAGTCCGTAAATTTTATTTAAATCCCAGCCAACTTTCGAGAGATTCAAGTGTAATTGTCTAAAAAAATTAATTTTTTATTATTTATATTGTAAAAATATATATATATATATATTTTTTTTTTTTACTAAAAATGATATATACTTGAGCAATTGGATCAAATTCTTAGTTTTATCATCAGCCTCTGAATTAAATTCGCCAGACATTACTAAACTAATTATCCTGTGACGTTTTTGATTTACTGGATAATTACTTTCTAGCTTTGATTTTTCTACAGCTCTTTGCAAAAGAAGGTTGATTTCACCCATAGAAAATCCGACACATCTGAATTAAAAAATTAATTAATTTCATTATATAAGTCAATTAAAAATATTAATGTCATTCTATTACTTTAATATGATAAAAATTAAATGATATTAAATTTACCTAACAAGGGTTGTAAAAGTAATTTCGAGAATGAGCTCTAAAGTAATTATAATGTTATATTTAAATAAGCAATAGAATTTATTCGGGATATTTAACTGGATAAACCACAAAATATTGGTCACAAGTGAGATAAACTGTAAAATAAAGAATGTGGATATTCTCAATAATAGTAGTTTAAAAATCGTGCCACAATTATCTTTTGATCCAAGGCATTCCAGAGTTTCGTCAATTAACTGAATTCTTTGAATGCAAGATTCTAATACCTGTAAAAATATTTATTATTTTATAAAAGATCAATTTTTATTATTAAGTATTGTATTATTAGTAAAGACTTGATTATTCTATGTCGGTAAATGTCGGTAACAGGAATCTTCAATTCTAAACAAATATTTATAAGTTAATAATCAGTATTTTTAATTTAGAATAATAAATTAAAGAATACATTAATTAATTATTTTAAGAAAATCGTACTTACCTTTTGATAATTCCAAGAAATAATGACGTAAATAACAGCAATACATTCTTCATAAGACGCAATAGTATTGAAAATAATTGCACCTGTATTCGAATTCTTAGCAAGTTGGCAAATACAAAATCCCTGAGTAATAGGCACATAAAATATTCCAAAAAACAAAATTATCAGGTAGATAAAACTAAAAACAAATCTGGGTGTTCCGAGAGGATATTCAGCAATCCCTAATCCTGACATCCAATTCATTATCAAAATTGGCAGTAACGCTTCTTTTAATTTTTTTGGTTTCATATTAAAAATAAAATTTGGAAAAATTTTGTAAAACCGAAATTTTAATTCGAATTTTAGGAGGATAGCTTTATTGCCAATTACTGCTCCCGATTTGCACTGAACATTTGAATTTTACAATACCTATAAATTTAATGGAACAAAAGGGATTTTTTTAATTAATCAGATTATAGGTCTTAATGAATATTCAATTATCTTTTATCATCAATGCAAACATGGAAAACTCTTTTATAATGACCTTCAAATTACCTTGTGGCTTTGAAAGAAACTTTTAACTAATTAATTGCAGTTCCTGATATAGATTAATTGCTAGAGTTTTTATAAAAATTGCATATATTTTTTTCTTAACTTATTTATAATATAATGTCTATATTTATTTAGTTGTATTTTTTTCTAATAATGGTTCCCTCGGTGCTACTTGTACCAAACACACCAAATAAGTCATTATTGTTGATAGGATCTAAAAATATTTTGAAAATATTAATTTTAAATATTTAAAACATTTATCAAACTTTTTTTCTCTGTTCCCTCGACAGGAAAGACTTGGAAAAATTAAAATTTCGGTTCAAAAAGTTATGAGGGTCGCATTTACAAAGTTAATTACATTTTATTTTTTTTTTTTTTAATTAAAACTTGATTAATTTTTAAATGATCTGATTAAAATTATTAACTTTTTATCTTTGTGGAGAGATTTTTTATATTTTCCCAACTCTTCGCTGCCGAGGGAGCAGAGATTAATAATAAAATTTGTTTAAATTTTGAATAATAATGTATAAATAATTTTACATTTCCAATTAATCCTTGGTTTAATGTGAATAACCCACACATTGAGAAGT
Organism: Synergus magnus; assembly: GCA_032275165.1. Lineage (NCBI taxonomy): Eukaryota > Metazoa > Arthropoda > Insecta > Hymenoptera > Cynipidae > Synergus > Synergus magnus. The sequence goes on from JAUESH010000036.1 coordinate 3,129,703, forward strand.
TCAAAGGTCGCTGACTAATTTGCATGGAAAACTGATCGATCTAATAAAAAGAAAAAGAGAAAAAAAAATTAATAAACAAATAGTAACTATAAACTATTTACAATATCATTTTAAAGTGCTTTCTAAATTTTTCTTATTAAAAAATTGTATTTATAAAAATAAATTTTTTTTCACCTCTTCTTCCAATTCTGCATCATCATTTATTGTTTTCAATTCGAAAATAATTTCCTTGGACTTTAGTGCCTAAAATAAAAATTTTTTAATTTTTAAAAAAACCTGTTTTCATTATTTTTAATCAATTTTTAAATTTTTGTTACCTCTTCAGAGACTCTGCCACAAATATTATTGATCAATACGATTCTCGTGAAACGAATCAGGCACCAACTTGTTGTGCTAATAATTACCCACATTAAGACTGCATTAGCTAAATAATAAGCGTGTAATATTATAAGAATAATATACGCGACTGTTGTCATTGTCATATGCATTCCAAGTATTTTATTCACGTCCCAAGTAATTTTTGAGAGTTCCAGGTGTAATTGCCTGAAGGAATTAATTACTCTATAATTAATTATTATATAACTAAATATTAATCCTTTTCAAATTGCCAAATTAATTAAATGCAACATATGGGGCATTCCATACCAAATCGACCACTTTTAACCCCGACCTCTTTCGATTTGGCTGAAACTTTTTTATCTTTTTCTACCCTATCGAAAACATTTTTCAGAATTTTTTCAAATTTTTTTACCTAACCCAAAAAAAGTTACGGGTTTTTTAAAAAAATGGCTTTTTTTCAAATGGCAGTAACTTTTTCAAAAATTGACTTATCGGAACGTTTTTTTTTTCAAAATTTTTGTTTTTAAATTCACTTCGAAAAAAATTTATAAAAATTACACAGATCCATCTTCAACGTTTTTTTTTTTTTTTTAAATTTTCGGAAAAAACAGAAATTTCGAAATGATTGTCATTTTTAATTTTTTTTTCTTTTTTTTTATAAAAAAAACTTTGACATTTTCCTCAAATTCTCTGAAATTTTCAGAGTAGAATTTTTTCGTTTTCTATTTTTATTTTTTAATTGAAAAAAAAATTTTTTTAACTCAGTTTATTTTTCCTAACACTATGAAATTTTTTTAGAATGTACAGAGAACCTTAAAATTTGAAAAAAAAAATAATAATAATAATTAAAAGTGGTAGTCATCGGAAAAGTTTCAATTTTTTTCGAAACAGAAAAAAAATAGAAGATAGCCCTGAATAATTTTTCTGTATTTTTTTTTTTAACTAAATTTAAAAACAACGAAAATGAAAAAAAAAGTTATGATTTGGCCGTTTTCTGACTAAACCATAAGCATTTAAAAATTTTGAAGCAGTTAATTTGGGACGAAATTCGTTTGAATTTTTTGTTTTTAATGCGTCGCTTTTTTTGTTTAAATACCCAAAAAACATAGTTTATTAAATAAGTTTATGCGCAGTAGATATAAATACAATGTAACTTTATTTCTTTACACATTTAAATATTTTATAAATTATTCAAACGGGTAAATTTATTATTATTATTATTATTATTATTATTATTTCCCAAATTTTAAGCTTCTCTGTACATTCTAAAAAATTTTCAGAGTCCCATATATACTCATTTTTTAATAAGAAAAAAAAGTTCTATCTACTTTATTAGCTGAATTAAATTCTTGGTCTTTCCTGTACTCTCCGAATTAAATTCGGCAGTCATCATCAAACTGATAATCCTGAATTTTCGATCATTTGCTATATTATAATAGTTCTTCGACAACGTATCTGTACGTAGAGTTTTTTCCAAAAGATGATTAATATTTTTCAACGAGAAAAATATACATCTACAAAAAATCGTTAAACGACCAGATATTAATTGAATAAATGTGATTCATTTTTTAAATTATACTATTGAATTTTAATTTAAATATACATTCCCCAGCGAAAGCTTCGGATTGAAATTCATTCTGAAACAATCCGAAATTTTCCGAATCTTTCCGGAATTTGTATCCGAGCCAAACAGATTCATTCCGATCTAATCCAAAGGAAATTTTCAATCCGAATTAATCCGAGGCCCATATTCAAAATCAATCCGAACTTGTAATCCGATCAATTCGAATTAATCAGGATTAATCCGAATTTGAAATCCGAATGATTTCGGTCAATCCGAATCAATCCGAATGAATCCGGTCAATCAGAAATTTCAATCCGAATGGATCCGAATTAATCCAGTCTATCCGAATCAATCCGAATGATTCCGAAAAATTCGTATAAATTCGGATTCATTCGGATTGACCGTCCCATTCAAAATCAATCCGAACTTGTAATCCGAATGAATCCAATCAAACCGAATTAATCCGAATGAATCCGAATTTATCCGAATTTTTTGGAATCATTCGGATAGACCGGATTAATTCGGATCCATTCGGATTGAAAGTTCTGATTGACCGGATTGACCGGATTCATTTGGATTTAAAGTTCGAATTAATTCTGATTAATTCGGATTGATCGGATTCATTCGGATTGTTTCGGATTGACCGGAATCATTCGGATTTAAAGTTCGGATTAATTCTCATTAATTCGGATTGACCAGATTCATTCGGATTGTTTCGGATTGATCGGAATTATTCGGATTAATTCTGATTAATTCGGATTGACCAGATTCATTCGGATTGTTTCGGATTGACCGGCATCATTCGGATTTAAAGTTCGGATTAATTCGGATTGACCGGATTCATTCGGATTACAAGTTCGAATTGATTTTGAATGGGCCTCGGATTAATTCGGTTTGAAAACTTCCTTCGGATTAGATCGGAATGAAAATGTTTGGCTCGGATACAAATTCCGGAATGATTCGGAAATTTGAAATTTTGGTTCAGAATGAATTTCAATCCGAAGCCTGCCGAAGCTTTCGCTAGGGTTATTTTACCTGACGATTATTTCAAAAGTTACATCGGCTATTGTCACCAAGATAATTGGTGCGTGAAATCTATAAGTACAATAAAAGCTTCTTGTAACATTCCATGCTATAAGGTACCAAAAGAAATCAGCGATAAATGGAATACTCATTGCAAGAAGTGTTAGTAAAATTTGCAATAATCCTATCCTGAAAATTTTTATCCAGCTATTCCTTTTTCCAAGACACTCCAGTGTTTGATCTATTAATTCTATTCTTTGGATAAAAAACATCACTTCCTAAAAATAAAATCTTGTTTAGAAACATTTTTTTTTACATTTTAGGTTGATTCTTTTATTTTAATGAAATGTTATATTACTTGTTTGTAAATAAATTTATTCGGATTCATTCCGATTGATTGAATCTGGATTATCGACTGATGGTAACCTACCTACAGTCGGTAATTGATTTTTTTTCTTTAAATAAACTCATATTCATTCGGATAGGATTTCTATCCTAGCTAGCCAGTAAATTATTTAAAAATCTTACCTTTTGATAATACAAGGAAGTAATAATAGAACTGAGAGCCGTAAGGATGTCGTAGTACCAAATGGCATTGAGAAGATGTGTGCCAAGAGTTGGGACTGGATCAAAATTACAGAAATCAAATCCGAGAGTGATAGGCAGATAAAAATATCCACAGATTAAGATTATCGCGTAAATAAAGCTGATAAAAAATCTTGGCTTTCCGAGAGGAAATTCTATAACTCCTAATCCAAATATCCAATTTACTATTAAAATTGGCAGTAATGCATCTTTTAATTTCTGTGAAGGACATGCCATAATATTTAATTAATAAAATCTTGATTAAAATCAATCATTTAGAAGTTTTAAAATTATTTTTATAACTTCTTTTTTGATATTTTTAAGTTACACTGACTATTTAGAAAAAAAATATTATCAACTGAGAACAATTCAATAACTTACTTTATAGAAGTTGATGCTTATCGTTTTTTAATACATTTTTAATCATTTGAGTGCATTGAAACATCGGAAAGCACTTTTATTCATATCGACAATCACACTTTCGTTTATTAAAAATTTAATGATTTAAACAACATAATACATTTTTTAAATGAATTAAAGGAATTCTAATTCGTACGCTGAGCAATTTTATAGTGAATCCGGGATTTTTAATTGAAAATGAATTTAAAAAACTCTTTATAACATTTTTTAATAAACAGGAAAAAATATATATTGTTTATTAGTAGACTTTAGAAATGAACATAGAAATATAAATTTGTATTTACTTATAGTGCGTATTTTTCCAATTTATAAATTGTTCTACGACTGTTTCTCTAATTACAAGATAATTTTAACTATTGAAGTTTTAAAAGCTATGATAAAAAAAGTGAGTACTGGTGTCAATTTTTATATTATTTTATATTGTATACTAAAAATTAAAATACCCTTGACTCAAATTTATATGCTACGCGCCATTGACTAATGTTTCGATAGAAGCTCTTCCACAGGGGCAATCCGTTTTTCCTTTACAACAATTTTATTATTTGGTTTATTATCTGATTATTTTCCTGATTATTAACGTACAAATTGTAATTATTACATTTTTAAAAGCTACGGCCAAAAAAGTGAGTACTGGTGTCAATTTTTATATTATTTTATATGGTATACTAAAAATTAAAATACCCTTGACTTTCAAATTTATATGCTACGCGCCATTGACCAATGTCTCGAAAGAAGCTCTTCAACAGGGGCAATCCTTTTTTCCATTACAACAATTATTTGGTTTATAATATCCAGAAAATTAACTCACAAACCACTAATAATTTATTTTATAAATATATAATTCTTTTTTAATTTGATCAAATGCAATATAAATCATCATTTATCGCTTTAAATAATATACATATTTGAATTTCGCGCGTTTACTGAAAAATACAATGCAACCTAACCTTATGTGAGTTGTGAGTTCAAACTGTTTTCGAGGTTATTCACGTCGAGTGCGTCGAGCTCGAGTTGCGTCAATAAATTTGCTTTGTTTGAAGTAATTTCGACTTTCGTGGATTGTAGTTGACTCGAAAATAGTGAAGTGTAATTATGGCCGGCCACAATTACAAAAGAGATCCAAGAAATCCCTTTTTCTCGTTCGAGGACGACGTGGATGATGAAACTTTCATCAAAAGTGCTCCTCCAAGGCCTCCAGTCGCCTCTCCAATTTACAATCCTTACTCGTCTAACAATCATTACACTAATTTTGACAACGAGATTGAAGAACATCATCAAGACTTAGTCTCTCGAAGAAAAGCGATTGAAGAAAGAACTGTTCAATCTTCTGAGAGGTCCATTTCTCTTTTGAGAGACTCCGAACAAATCGGAGCTGCCACAGCAGAGGTTATATATTTTTTTATCGAATTGAGAATGATAACGTGTCAATGATTAGTAAGTGCTTTATTGAAATGCTTCACAAAGCCTTTACTGGGAAATCTGGGGGGCGTATTTCCCCAGTAAGTTTTGTTGTTACTTTCTGCTTCAACCTAAATTTCCTAGATTTCGAATGATTCGAACCTTAATTTCTGTCTTCCGTTCGAAAATTTTTTAAACTCTTTTCAGACTACAGAATATTTTCTAGTTTATTATTAAGATTTATGCATTTTTGCAGATAATTTTAATGTTTTATATGGTCTGTTTAGAAAAATAGGATATTAATTAAATACACTCATCCACCGATTATTTGCACATCTCGGGTCTTGAGTGCAAATAATCGCAGCGCAGATTCAGGTAA
>JAUESH010000036.1:3140673-3156512 GCA_032275165.1 Synergus magnus
AGTATTTTTCTAATCAGTCAGTAATTTGCAATGATTAATCAGCATTTTTCACTGATTTGTAAGTAATTTTTACAGATGTCAGCTATTTTCAATAATTAATCAGTAAGCTAATCAATCAGTGAAAAAATAATCCTCTAAAAATTAAGCTATTTTCAGTGGTTAATCAGTAATGCTCACATTTCAATCTGTAAAAATAACTGATGAATTATTAATTTTTACTGATAAATAAGTTGTTTCACTTAATAATCTGTAATTTTCACTGATTTGTAAGTAATTTTTACTGATTAGTCAATGATATTTTCTGATTAGTCAGCTATTTTTAATGATTAATCAGTTTTCAGTGATCCATAAGTGAAAAATACTTCTGATGATACAGTAACCTTCACAGTTCAATCAGTAAAAATACCTTTGATGAATCAGTCATTTTGATCAGAATCATTTTTACTGATAAATCAGTTGTTTTCACTTATTAATCAGTAATTTTCACTGATTAATTAATTTAAAAAACTACTGATGAATTAGTGATTTTTACTTGTTACTCAGTAATTTCTACTGATCATTCAGTCATTTGCAATGAATAGTCAGCAATTTTCACTGATCAATCAGTGAACAAAACCCTTGAAGAATTTTTACGGGTTACTCAGTAATTTTAACTGATTTGTCAGTAATTTTTAATGATTAATCAACAATTTGCAATGAATAGTCAATTTCACTGATCTGTTCCTCGAAACAAATTGTAGGTATTACAATTTACAATTTACAATATTCATACTTTTCAAGTTCCATAAATTTTTTTCGATGATAGTTTTGATTGATTTATTATAGAGCTGAGCAAAAAATAATTATTCTAAACCATCAAATAAACAAAAACCAATAATAAGAAACCACTCCCAGAATAATAAATGTCGAATTTTTTAAATTCTTAAGAGTTGAATTTATTTAACTAACATTTTTAAAAATTTAATTCTGCTGTCAAAAAGAAAAAAAATTATTTCACTTTATATTTATTCTGCAATTATAAAATATGCAAATAAAAAACTCATAATTAGCCATTATAGTTTATAATTGTGCCAATATAATTAATCAATATCAAGTTTTTTGAAACTGCCCTCAACTCCAAACAAATCAGTCGCAGTTTTTCCTTTGCCAGGACGAAGGGACTCATTTACTCTTCTAGTGGTTTCCTCCTCAATAAACCAAGTTCGATGTTCCTCCAAGTCTTCGTAACAATTTTTTCTCAATTCTTCTATTGGTCCAGCTTTTCCGCCACTTTCATTTGGCAAATGTTCAATTGGAACAAATTTTGCCAAAGTCTCTTTGTTTGAATGGATGTGTAGCTATAATACGTATTTAAATTTGGAAATAAATCACTTGGAAATTTTGAATAAAATTATTGTTTAAAGCATAAATATAAATCAAGACTAAATTAATTATTTGTGCAACAAATTGTGTGCAACAAATTGTGTGAAATAAATTGTGAGCAATAAATTGTGTGCAATAAGTGTGTGCATTAAATATTTTGCCCTCTAAACTTAAATCAGTGAAAAATACGTCACTGTATCAGATTAGTAATAATTGATTCATCAGTAAATTTCACTGATCAATTAGTGAAAAAAACATCTGATGAATCTGTAATCTTGACTGATTATAATAATATATTTGCATTTATTAATCAGTTAGTTTCACTGATGAATCAGTAATTTTGCCTAATTCATCAGTAATTTTCACTGATCAAGAAGTGAAAAAAAAACCTCTCATGAATTAGTATTTTTATTGAAAAATCAGTAATTTTTACTGATTAATAAGACATTTTCACTGATTAATCAGTTGGTATCAGTGATATATCAGTTATTTTAACTGATCAAGCAGTTAAAAGAACATCTAAGGAATCAGTAATTTTCCCCGGTCAAGCAATGAAAAAATAACCTTTGATGAATCAGTATATTGATAAATCAGTAATTTTTACTGATTAATCAGTAATTTTTACTGATTAATCAGTTGATTTTAACCATATATCACTAGTTTTAACTGACCAAACATTGCAAAGAATATCTCATGAATCAGTCATTTTTACTGATAAATAATTAATTTTGACTGAGTAGCCAGTAATTTTCAATGGTTCACTAATCAGTCAGTATATAATTTTCACTCAAGCAATGAAAAAAAAACCTTTGAAGAACTTCTGATGTTTACAGCTTAATCAGTAAGAGTCTTCACTAATTTGATTAATTGACCCATTTTTCAATGATTAAAGTATAAAGTGTGCATTCAATTGTGGGAAAGTGTGTAACTGACTCACAATGTCCATCAATTCTTTTTTCATGAATGGTTTCATCATTGATAAAATGATGTCCATCACAGGAACAGAATTCATAAAATGAAGACCCTTGAGTCGAACTGGAAGAGCTTCTTGCAAATAGTAGAGATATTTTTTAATTCCCAATGGGCTTAAGCGCCCAGCATGACTAATAAGAAGTCCTTGCATGTCTATTAAAATTATATGTCCTTTATACGTTCCTTCACGGAATATAAAAAGATCCAGAACCATGTTGTACAATTTCCAAGCATCGTTATAAACAAAGTGAGATGGATTCAAATCAAGAAGCTTTGAATAAAAAATTCTGTAACCTTCCTTTGTGGTACCCTTCAAAGGTACGAAGATCCTTAAAAAAAAACTTTAATGTAAATTTTTTAATTTATTTTGAAGTTAAAAATAGTGATTACAACATTTTTATAATTTAGATTATTTGAATTTTCCCGCGCAGAAAAACGTCATTTGATCAACCAATCGGGAACCAATCCAAGCTCTGACGAAAATAGGCGCGAACGGACTCAAAATTCAAATTTTATTTACAACTAAAACATCTTTCCGATTAATTAAAAATGTAATTCAATTATAAAATAAGAATAGAATCTTATTTCTAATTAAAATACGTCAAATTAATTTTTATAAAATATTTGCTCAGCTCTAATTAATAAAAAATTTTCTTTTTAAACTTACCCTATTTTCATAGCTTCTCTTACATCTTTTGAACCAATAGGATCCCTATCAGCAAAAAATTCTGGGAGGTGAGTCCTGGATGTGTAATAATTTTCGATTGTGGTTTTTGTTGGTTCCATTAGATAATAATTACTATGCAGAAAAATGACAAGTTCACTATCCGTGATTTTTGGCAAATGCGGTTGTTTTTCACACCATTCTCGCAAGGCCTCTAAATCTTCTTTTCTCAATTCTGGATTCCTTTTCATCTCTTCCTCGACCGAGACGTATTTTATAGTTGCCATCTTTTCAACAAATTTTCTAAAATAAAAAAAAACCTTTATTTTAATAATAATAATAATAATAATAATAATAATCAACCTAGGCCTAACGAATTATAAAATGTTAAATTTGATTTAAAAAATAATGTTCAAGTCCGAGATTTTATAATTAATGACTTTGAAATTTCAAATTAGGCAGTTTTGTTTTTAATTTTTAAATATTTTTAAATTAAAAATTGTTCAATTTGAAAATATTCAATGACATTGATTCTTGGAAATGACATAAAGGCTTACGTAAAACACTGAAAAATGCTATAAAAAAGAGAATTGGCTAAGATTAAACACTAATCATGGAAATTTATAGCAATATTTAGCTTTTATTTTATTTTTGAGTTTTTATAATCCGAATCATTAAAAATTAGGAAGATATAACTAAAAATCTTGGGTAATATTTTACTTGTCTTTGTAAGAAGAATTAATTTCTTGTCCTCCTGAGACCACTAATAAGTAAATACTGAGAGGAAACATCTCGTAATTTTCATAGCAAGCATAAATTATTTTTTTTTTAAGTAGCGTGACAGCAAATCTGACCTGTTATTATTATGCATCTAATGAATTGCAATTTTTTTACCATAGTCCATCACATTCCATCTTGATAAGATTTATTGTCTTTGATTATTTTTCCTCTTTTTTTTTATTTAATACTTTATTTAATAATAACCATGAAATTAATATTTCATGAGAATTATTAGTAATTAACTAAAAAATTAATAATTTATATTCATTAATAATAATTTATTTGATAACTATCTATTTGGTCGAAAAATTATTTTAATTAATTAAATTAGAATAATTTAAATTAATTAAAAATGGTAATCATTCATAGAATGTTGATTATTGTTCATTAAATGGACGTTTGGATTTGCAAAAAAATTTTTCTTTGCAGATCATAGCCTTTTTTCAAGCTCTCGAATTAGCTTAACTCGACTAAAAAACATTCCCATGTTTATGAGGACATAATTTGCATAATGGAATAATTATCTCTCATTTATGAATAATTGATTGCAAAGTTCGTTTGATTGCTTTAAAAGTTTATAGTTTTCCATATTTTAAAATTCTATTATTTAATAAGAAGTTCTTAGATTTTTTTATTCAAGAGAAAATAACACGGAATTTAGATGTTTTACAAATTATAATAATATTAGTAATTAGTTTAAATTATCAATATCGAACATTTAAAATGCGATAAGCCTTTCAAATATTTTATCGAATTAATTAAATCTCTCTTAATATTGTTTAATATTGTTTTTAAATTTAAAACAAACTACATATATAGGCAATTCAGTTATTTTTGCGCCACCGGCATTCAAAATTTAAATTTAAATTTTGACTAACGTTGTCTTACGAATATCGTCACGTGGTCGTTACTAGGGCAGTCAAGATAATGTCTGAATATGCAATAAAATTCGTTTCGTTCCCAAAGGCCAAAACACCGAAAGATCCGATTTTCCTCCTGAAATATATTATTATAGTTTTTCGATTATTTAGGTTCGAAAACCTCTGTGATATCAATTCATTGATGAAAAATAACAACTCTATATCTACAGAAGGATCGTTTAAACCCAAAAATCGTGATCGTGATCGAGATCAATTAAACAGAAGTGAACCATTGCCAGGTGCAACCGTGCAATCAAACTCGTGCAAGTTTAGACACGCAAGACCATGCTGCTGAATACTGGGATATTAATAGGTAAAACCCTTTTTATAACACATAGACGCTCAAAAAATAGTTTTAGACCCTATCACAAATACGTTGATTTAATAATTATAAGCCATTAACAATAATTTATTAAATTAATTTACTAAGTTCGTTCTCAATTTGAGGTTACGTTCATCGTGAAGTCCATTATTTTGGAGCAAAAAAAAAACAATATTTTCTTGTTGCGTTTAACACTTGCTTAGAGAGTTTATTAATTATTCTTTATAAGCCGAACGCATTTATAGCATTTCTTCAAGCTTAAATTGCTTAAATTGCTTAAATTTAATGTATTGTTGATATTATGTTCGGCCTGAAATCCAAAATATTTTGGAACACAAAAGAAAATAAAATGTTGATATTTTTCTGTCACGATATATATTTAATAAATTTTTATATATATATTATTGTTAATTATTAATGTTGTGTAGTAAAATTTTTTACTTTAAATCATTTATAAAATCTATTGTCACTCACCGGAATATATTTTTAAGTATTTTTTAACATTTGGTTTTATTGGAAAGACCGAAGATTTTTTTTCTGTTTACATAATATAAAGAAATTAAAAATAACAGATGTCAAATTTAATTATAATCTTCTAATTTGTAGTTAATTGTGTGGCTGATAATTTGATTTGTGTCATTGGTCGGCAATTTTTTAATATTTTAGGGAGCACATCGAAAGATGACTCGAGTTCAAGCGACGATGACGACTTCAGTATAAGCAGTATGAGTAGCCAAGATACTCACATATTAACTGAAAATGAAAACGAAGACAATAATTCCGATAATGATTCGGATAGTAATTCAGGTGAAAATCGAGAAAGAGATAAAAATATCTTTTATTTGCTTCGAAACTTTTTGAAATCAATTTAATTTAATTATTCAACATTTCTATACAGATATAGCTTTAAATGAAGAAGACGAGGATGACGAAGTCGTGAAGGCGATTATTAGATCAAACGAAAAGTACAGAGATCATCCTCCTACAATAACTTTAGATGATACAGTAGTAGACGTTTGTTTTCATCCCCAAAAAGATTTAATCGCCTTAGCAATGATTACGGGAGATGTTCTTTTGTAAGCGATTTGCCTGGAATTTATAACTTTATTTATATTAACTATTATTTTTCATGTTAAAGAGATTCTAAAATCTTTCTAATACTTTTCAGGTACAAATACAATAATGAAGAAACAGAACTCGTATCCACAATCGAAATGCATTTGAAGTCCTGTCGCGATGTCGAATTCAGTGAGGATGGCACAACACTTTTCTCCACAGCAAAAGATAAATCTATTATGCTTATGGACGTGGAAAGCGAGAAACTTACAAGATTATATGACGAGGCTCATGAGTAAGCCTTCATAATTTTCTCACGAAATGCCAAATCTTCCTCTATTTTCTTCAAATTTGATTAAAACTTTATATTTTCAATTTTAGGTATCCAATTTTCACCCTGACAATCATAAACGAAAACACTTTCGCCACAGGAGACGACGACGGAGTCGTAAAACGTAATATTAACAACTAAATAAGTTTAATCTATTGTTGTAAATCATATTCAATTAATCATAATATTGTAAAATTTTATGTTTAGTCTGGGATCTCAGACAACCAGGAACCCAATCCATTTGTTCATTCAGGGAAATGGAGCAATCTGTAAAATCTATGATAACCAACAGCGAAGGAAAATATTTAGTTTGTTCAAGTGGAGACGGATCACTCACAACTTTCAATATACCTGCAAGAAAGATGCATGTACAGGTATATTTTTGAGTTTTCTCTATTTAAAATTACTAAAAAATTTTATCAAACCATTTTAAGGATTACCTTTCATTCAAATGTAATTACACGAATCCTTTTTTCAGTCTGAAGAGTATGACGAAGAAATTACCTGTCTCGGTCTTTTTAAAGACGAAACCAAAATTTTAAGTGCGACCAACAAGGGAAAAATGTATGTCTTCAATTGGGGCGAATTTGGTCTTCATTCAGATGAAATACCAAGTATAACAAAAAAGTCGATTAATTGTATGATTCCGATCACCGAAAACGTGGCCGTCACTGGAGACGAAGATGGAATCTTAAGGTGAAAAATTCAATTCTTCTTAATAAAATTTCATTATTATAAATTATACTATTATTTAAAATCTGAATTTATATATTTAATTTAATTTTCAGGGCCATAAATCTCTTCCCAAATAGATCCTTAGGAGTCGTTGGCCAGCACAATTTCTCAGTCGAGAGCCTGGATATCAGTAGGGACGGAACTCTAATCGCGTCCTCGTCCTTTGTAAACGACGAAGTAAAATTCTGGAATGTCAAGTACTTCGAGGACCTGGACACGAATTTCAAAATAAAAGGTGGCAAGCAAAAACAAGTTAAACATCACCTTCCGAGTAGCAAATTCAGCAACGCGTCTGACTTCTTTGCTGATTTGTAAAAATAATTTGGAAAACTGGCTGGAAAACCAGTTTGTAAAATAGAGGCGCTACCTCGTTTTATTTAATTTCTTTAATTTTAATGTTATGACAGGAAAAAATAAGTTGAAAACTACATCTCGAGTAACATATTCAACCACACATCTTACTTTTACGCCGTTTTTAAGAATGAATTCGTAAAACTAACTGGAAACCAGTGTGTAAAATAGAAATTGCATTCAGAATTCTAATTTCAAATTTCTTAATTTCTGATATGTAATTCTTTGTCTTTAATTATTAATTTTATTATTCTAATGTTAAGGGTTCAGATAATAAATTTGATACTATTTAACGTTTCCGGTTCGCTTTAATATCATCGACACCGTTACAAAATTCACTGAATAGAAAAAGCGGACATCACAAAACGTGGCTTAAAAAAAATTGTACTAAAGTAGTTTTTAGTTTGTAAAGTTGGAAAGTACTTAAGAATACGATTACACGATTCGCTATCCGATTTCTGACTTTTGTTACTGTTCAGTTTCGAGAATATTTTGATTTAGGATTGAAACCTCATCTTGTTTTAAAATCAGAGACGAAAGTCAGAACTCGGATTCATAAGATGAATTCCTTATTTTTAAGTTCTAATTGTAAGTTTAGAGTGGATACTTAAAAATAAAAATGCGATAAAAATACTGCATTGTCGAGATGAGATGAGATACTGGAGTCGAAATGATTCGCACTTATGGGTCCGCATTAATATCTTTTAACCTTATTAATATTGCTATCAAAACCTAGGCTACTCGCAAAATGCAGTACTGGCGAGGCAAAATCGATTTTTCTCCAAGCTCTCAAGTTCAGTTTTCAATTATTTCAGTTTCCCGAAACAAACTCTAGTTCGGGAGAATAAATTCGAGAACTCTCTTTAAGTTTACTTAGGTTGTAAATTAAAATACGAAATCTTAAAATTACTTTTTGGTTTCTCATGGATGATTGACGTGTCTCAAATATTCGGGAGCGTGATAATGTTGGGCATGGGCGAGAGAAGGATGAATTGGTGGAGGAAAACAACGAACGTGTTCGACGCTCGTGGCGTCACTGTCTCCGCTTTTCAGGTACTTGTTTAGTACGGCAAAAATCTGGGAGTTCAGAACCTGGAATCTCCTGATTCGGTCCACCATTCTTTTCAAGTGCTGTTGAAAAAAAAAGTATTTTTTTTAGTAAAGAATAAAAATAAAGATTTAGATAAAGATTTTCAAGTCGACTCAAAGATTTAATTATGCGATTAAATTAATTATACGTACGATTCCCTTGACGTTTTCGTCTTTGCCATCGACACGTTGAACTCTGAGGATGTGATAGCAAAAATCGAGGGCCTCAAACCTTCTTTGTTGGCCCAAAAGAACAATCATTACACATCCGGCCCAGTGCAAGCCTTCTCCGAATAATTGCCTGAAGAAAAGGTTTATTATTAAGTATTTTTATATAAATATAATTATATTAAATAATAATAAATTCTCTTCTTATCACTCCTCGACTTCAAAGTTTTTCTAGTAATAATAATAGGAAATCAAAAAATGAAATTCACTTACTCAACCGTGAATTCGGTGTCACCAACTGGGATGCAATAGACAAACTGAAGAGCACTCCAAAGTCTGTGGAATTCCGTACACTCATCTATATTCATGACCCCATTGGCGGGAGGTGGCCCCACCCAAATTGGATCGTCCAGAAAACTACGAAGTCTGCTCAGCACGACTTCAAAAATCGAAAGACCACAGCAAAGTCTCTCTCGGGTCAGTAAATCCCCTTCTCTTGCAATCATCGCTTGCTGTAAGAATTCAAAACAATTTAAATTGTACTGAATGATATTTTTTATAAAAAATTGTAAAGGACAGAAATTTCAAATAAAATTCTTACCTTTGCAGTCCCAAGTTTATCCACATTAGGAACAATTTGAAGCGCCGCATACTTCGCTTCTAGTCTTTTTTGCTTGGTCTCCGGTTTCTCTCCCTCTGTTCAATAAAAATCAAACATGTATTAAAATCCTTTACCTCTAAAAATCTCAATAAAAAAAGTATTCCAGAAAAATGTTCCTCACCCTCACCTTTGCAATAAGGCCTCGGGAGAATATTTTGGAAAGGTGCAGCATGCAGCAAATCGCAAACTTCTTCCTGCGACAAAGCCTGTTCCATCAGCAGACAGAACAAAATTGTGTTACCGAACTCCCGGAAATTGTGAAAGAGCTCCGTCTTCGCGTCTGGATATTGGACGATATCGTTTAATTGAGCGTGATAATATCCAAGAACTCCAGGAGATCCGTAGTCATAACGAGGAAGTTTGCAAACTTTCGGCATCGCTTCCATCAGGGTTTTTGTAAATTGCAAAAGACTTCCTTGAATCAGAGACTTGACGATTTTTAATAGTTCCTCCATGACTACTGCGATTCCCTGATATCCAAGGAGTTTGCACATCGTCCGGAAATGATAGGGTCCCACGAATCCGGAATATTGGCCGAATTGGGTCGTGTAGGCGAGATTCAACTGTTTGCTTCCCCAGAGGTAATGATGGGACATTTGTGGAGGTTTGTCTCTGTGCACTGGCTGCACAAATTGAATGCCGTGGCATTTCACGAACCTTAAAAAACAATATAAATAATTTATATACATTCGAAAGATTTTGAATTCTTTAAAATATAATTTACCTATTCGTGGCTGCATTGTAGCAATAATTCGGGAGAAAGTCGTAGTTAAGTTCCCAAAAAACATGAAGAGTAATTCTGCCATAGGGAGCGAGAACATTGTGATTGGCTTCTCGAAACATCGCGTCATATTCATCCAAAGCTAGCCACTTGCTCAGCAATTTGTGAGTTAGGCGATTCACTTGCAAAAGTCCATCCAGTTCCTAAAGAAAAATTTCGAGACGATCAATTAAGAATTATGAAACAATTTAATGATTAGATAATTAATATTAATCATTCTCTTAGACTTACGACAACGCCAGTGATGTCTCCTGATTCGAATTTGCTGATTGCAAGATCCAGAGACTTTTGCATATCAGCATTAATTCTTTGAGTGATTAATTTATTCAAATCAATACTCCTGCCTAATAATTGCACGTGTCTCTGTTTCAGCAAAGTTTCATATCTATTCGCTCTTGGATAAGGCAACAAATAAGCGCCAAGCGTTATGCACTCAACTCTGAACCTCTTATCCAAAAGAATACTAGCTGCTAATTGCTTATAATGAGCGAAGATTTGTTCGCTTAATTTATATACGAATTGATCGAAGCATAAATTAACTTCGGCCTCGACTTCGTCGTACAGAAATTGCTTCCGGAAAATCGTCAAGGCGTATAAAGCGCTGTCGTTGTACAAATCGAGTGGATATAAAACGTATCTGAAAGAGAAAAATAATTTTACGTTTTATAAAAGTTTTTTTTTTCTCTATTTTGTCTATTTTATTTTGTAATTTTGGTTTTTAACTCACTCCATCATTGAAGGCTCTTTGCTCCTTAAAATATGGTCGGTTAGAATCCAGGGCATCGACATCTCGATGGGAAACTGGAAGGAAATTGTCGAGAAATTAATTTGAAATCAAATTAAATTTTTTTTGGATTTAATTTCAATTTTAGAGTTTAGAATAAATACTAATCTCATTATGCAGAGCAGTGAGGAATTTTAATCACAATTTTACGACAATCAATTGTTTTATGATTTGTGTTATGCAGAAACGTGCAATATGCAATTTTAGTACAATTTTAATGCAATTTTGATGCAATTATTAATTAGCATATCACGTTATAAAGCGGTAGAAATGTAAGAAAGATCTCATGAAATTTAATGGCAATTTTAGAATGTCTAGCGAATTTTTTATACTTATTCAAGATTAAGTAAATTCAATATTTTCAACTTTATCATAAACTTTGAATCAAAATTGTTTATCAAAATTGAAAAAATTTGTGAAAATCTTTTAAAATTTGCAAAAATAACTCAATGAATTAAAAACTAAAAAATTCATTAAAAAATCTCTGAAGTATTAAACTAAAATCTTAAATTACAAATTTAAATAAACCAAAATCTGGACTTAAAAAATTATTGAATAAGAATCTAGCTTTTCACAGAAAATTATTCTAAGTTAGTAGGAAAACTGTTAAATTATTAAATTTTCTCGTTGAAAATAATTTAAATAAAAATTTCCCACCCATAATTCCCTAAAAATAAATTCTAAAATGAAATAGAAAAGATTAAGGAGTCGATAAAACGGATTGTTTTAGAATTAGAGGAGCTCAATAAAATCCAGAAGATTTATCAGGATGATTGTTAGCGGATGAAATACCTGAATGCGTTTTTCCATGGTGATCAAATCGCTGCATTCTTCATTGTGTTGATGTCGGACTGTACATTTCTAGTCACGGAAAGTTTCAGTAGTTTCGGCAAAACGTGGAAGAGACGACAATAGAAAAATATGTTGCAGGTAGTCCAAATTGTGAAATGCATGGGGGAAAGACGGCGGATAAATTTTTAGAACGCAAGCAAATCTCGTGAAAAGAATAGAACAGAAAAGAACGATTCGATGCCGAATAAGCAACATAACAAAGCAATTTTGCAAAGAGAATTTTAAACTTGTTTTCACTTTTCTAATTTTGAATCTATTAACTACAAAAATAAAAGACAATATTTTCTATTCAAATTCAGTCTTTAAAATTGACTTTGTCACGTTACGAATCCACTTGCGGCTTTTTAAAGAAAGCAATTGTTTTATAGATTAAAAATACCATTCACAAAGAACTTGAATTTGTTATTCACCTGAATTTTTCGACCCATTGTCATCTCGAGATAAAATTCTCGGTACCATAATTGTGAAAGATCACAGCAATTTTGTAAAGACTCTGTAAAACAAAGTAACTTAAAATTGCTGTACACTTTTAAAAACCTAAAATTGTAATATAATAATGAAAACTTACCGCTGAAGTTGAGTAAATAACTCCAGTAAAAGCTCGTTTTATGAAACTGGTCAATCTGCACAAGATATTGTCCATCAATATCTTTTCTCAATGTTCGCTTCCCTCCGCTTTTATCAGCAATCAACGATTCGAGCATCGTTCGCACCATGTAAAGTTGAGTTGAGGAAGGTCCTAAAAAAAGAAATCACAATAAAAAGTAAGAAAAAATAATAAATTAATAAAATTAATTCCTTGGGAGTAAAAAAACAATATTTTATAAAAACGCACCGACGTTTCTTCTCGGAACTTTGATTCCAAATCCGTTATCAGGGTCCTTTTTACCCTTCAAAGCTGGATCGCTGAGAGGCTCGACTCCGAAATGCCAATCGGCACAAGTTTCTCTCACAGAGACAATAATACTTCTAATTAGGTCTTTTTTATTTTTAATCGCTTTTCTAAGAGGTTCCCTCAACATAAGTTGCACAAAGTCCTGAAGTTCAGCATAAATATTACGTCGAATGGCATCGACGAAAACGGTTTCCATTCTTGCCATTAGAACCTGAAGTCCTTTTATCATTGCAATCACTTCAATTAGGGCGTATTTTTCTTCTGCTGTGTAATTATACCTCGTGGCCTAAAAGTTTAAATGAAACTGTAATTACCTAGAAAATTAGGTACTTCATTGTTTTCTACTTTTCTAATTTTTTAATTAAAGGAATTTAAAAATGATTAAACGTACTCTTTCGTATTCTTCAGCTTCCTGGGGACACTCTTTATTCATGTGATGGTCCGTTGGGTGGAGTAATTTCCAGCTATAAAGTTCGGTGACGACACTTGTCCACTGGGATAATAATTGAAGACCTCTGAGTGCTAATTCCGAAGTTTCTCTATTTTCTGCGTCGCTTCCACATTCTTTATAGGTTGTTGTCACCTCGTTGCTGTATCTGTATCAAAATTTGATTATTTAATAAACTCTAACGATTTATTCCAATCCGATAAAAATTAAAATAGCTTCTTCATATAAATAATGAAATTCACCTCGCCAATTCGCTGATATATTTAACATGATCCTCTCTAATCTGTGGAAGATGAACCATCAAATCTGCCTGAGGACTCATGCTATTCGAAGAAGCAGACAAGGGCCACTTGGAAGCATCAAAGTGCTTCGATCGCTTGATATAATTAAAAGGAGCAATCTGCATGTCTCCAAACAAGGGCACAACTTCCAAATTCTTAAAGATTCTGTCGATTCTTTCCAGTTTTACTTTCTTTTTCTGGTCCAATTTGTTAATATTGCACAATTCGCTATCCATAAGAAAAAGACCGAAGCCCATTACCTTGACCAACATGTGTTTCTCGTTTGGTGTTAAGTACATTTTGGTCTCAAACATGTGGACACAAATGTTCACCACATCTGCGAGAAGATCCTCATATCCCGGAATTTTTTCCAAATTTTCTTTCACAGTGTCGCGAATTTTATTTTGGGTCGCGAGGAACATTGAAAGGTTTTGAGATTCTTGGAGAGTTTGCGAATCTGACATTACTTTCAGAAATTGAGCAGCTCTAAAAAAATTATTTGAAGATAAGATATCATTTAATTTTTAAAGGTTTTATCGTAACTTCATAAACAGATTATTAATATTTAATCTCACCTTCTGTAAGTCGAGTAATCATTCTTGACACTGGACTTCATGTTCTTGAGCTCGTCAAGGACAGCAAACATATTAATAAATTTCCCCAAGGTTAGAAGATAAGCTTCTGATACAAAGTCTTTCCTTTTTTCGTGGTGGCATAATCTCTTCACTTCTGCTGAGAATCGTTCGATTGCTTTTCTCTACAAATCAATAAAGGCAATTAAATTTTTAGATGGTTGTGAAAATATGAGGGGAATAAATCGCCTCTCTAAGGAAATATTAAAGCAGAAATAAAGTAAAGAATCTAAATAGCAACCGCACCTGGAAGTACATGAAGTTTAATAGTTTATTGACTTCAGGTGCCAAGACTTCGACAGTTTTTTCGTAAATTTCGACCCTGTTTGGTTGCTCATTTGACTTAGGTTGAGGAATTGCACGAGAGCAACATCTCCAAGTATAAAGCATCACCGCATGTTCCAATCCTTCTTCCAAAAGCTCATTCTGCAAAAAATTATATTTAAAAATGAGTGAAAAGGAAGTTTAATTCGCACATTTCCAGGATTTTAGAATTCAACAATAAATTTTCCATATATTTGAAATTGTTCAAGTTTAAAGTATTCTTAAAATTGTTCAATGTCAGAATATTTCCGGAGTTTCAATAAAAAATCAACATTTCGATAGATTTAAAACGAAAAGAGCTTTAGAGATTTAAAAAACATACCAAACTAGCATGGACCGTTGCTTCCTCGATGTATTTGGCAATTCCAGTGACAAATCCATTTCGATCTTCAAAATTTGTATCAAAATTTGCTTGATAGACAACAGAACACGGCTGTGCTTCAATGCACGGTTGTTCGTCAGGTAAAGTAAATTCATCCAGAACATCCACATTTGATAAAGCATCCCCCAGAGTCACTTTATCGGTAGCCATCCTTATTTTGTTTCAAAACCTACAATTGTAAAATTGAGAAACTTTAAAAAAACAAAAAAAAAGTCACCACACAATTTTTGGAGCAGTGACAATTAAACGAAAAGAAGGATCCATATAAACCGAAAAACACTTATATTGTGAGGAAACGATAAAAAGACGATTTTAAACTTTATTTTATGAGAAATTTAATTGAATTAGTACCAAAATAAAAAAACCTCTTTGACTTCTTGAGGTTATGTTTACTAGAATGAAGTTTGGAATATTTTGGAATTTGGGGACGAAAGTGGGTCGTTTTTTGGGTAAAATAGGATAAATGGTCACTTTCAGACGACTCACCCTTAAAAGGGTTTTGCACGGAGCTGCACAATGTAAAAAAACCCGTAAATTACGAGCTCCACCCTTCCGAAATGTCAATGTAAAATACCCGTAACAAACATGGCGGTCGCCCCATGACAAATAAAAATGTCGGAATTTGATTACGTTTTATCTTAAATAATCACTCCTGAATCCTAATATTCATCTTCAATTTAATGCAATTTTTAACAGTTTAAATATATTATTACTCTTTTTATTTATTATTTATATTCTGATAAATCGTTTTATTTTTGCTAAGGATACAGTCTGCCAACAAGTGCGTATGTCCGGTTGCCATTTATCAGGCGGCCACCCCATGAGAAATAAAAAAATCAGAATTTGATTATATTTTACTTTTAAATAATCACTCGTGATATTTATCTTTAATTTAACGTAATTTTAAATAGTTTAAATAGACTATTACTCTTTTTATTAATTATTAATATTTTGATAAATCGTTTTATTTTAGCTAAGGATACAGTCTGTCAACACATGCGTAAGACTGGTTTCCATTTCTCAGGACTAACTAACTACTTTTTTAGAAA
>JAUESH010000036.1:3165008-3205506 GCA_032275165.1 Synergus magnus
AACTTGTAATCCGAATGAATCCGGTCAATCCGAATTAATCAGAATTAATCCGAACTTTCGGATGGATTCGGATAGACCCGATTCATTCGGATCCATTCGGATTGAAAGTTCTGATTGACCGAATTCATTCGGATTGAAAGTTCTGATTGACCGGAATTATTCGGATTGAAAGTTCGGATTAATTCGGATTAATTCTAATCAATTCGGATTGACCGAATTCATATGGATTAAAAGTTCGGATTGATATTGAATGAGCCTCGGATTAATTCGGATTGAAAACTTTCTTCCGAATAGGTCGGACTGAAACTGTTTGATTCGGATACAAATTCTGGAATGATTCAGAAATTTCGGATTGGTTCTGAATAAATTTCAATCCGAAGCTTTCACTAGGGTAGAAATGAATTTTTGAAAAACCTAACTCTAAGATCATATTTCCCTATTAGCTTAAATAATTAATTGATTAAAAAATAAGTGAAAAATGGAAACTAATTATATTCTGAAATGGAATAAATATAACTGAATTGAAGAAATCTTGATTGAAGTTGCCAGAATCTTCTGTTTAACATTAGGCGACGAGGGGATTATGAAATCGTCTATTGGCGCCAATGTAGCAAATATTTTACTGCTAACTTGTGAACAAGATAAACATAAATACAAACAATGTACTGAAATTGTGCATTGTGCGATTATCAGAGCCTGTGATGAGCCTTATCACAATATACTTGACGCAAGGTGATTCTATCTTTTATCAAGAATGCAAACGACTACAATAAAATTAACGAATCTTATATCTCTTATCAATAAAAATATTTGTAGCCTTACTGCACGTGCATCACGTACGCATAATGCTTTTCTTAGGTCAGTCACTTAAAACCCTAATTTAAGAAAAAAATGTGTCATTGTATTAAAAAAAATTTGTTTCTTGTCTCAGTATGTATGATGATTAAAGCTGTACAAAATTACATTTGAAAAGTTGGGCTTCTTTATTGATTTAAAAGACTTTTAAGCATATCTTCTGATAGAACGGATAGAAAACGATAGGAGGGGATAAAACAATAGAAACTGAGAGAAAACAATAGAACCGGATAGATAGAACGTATTCTAGATGGAACAGATAGAAAACAATAGAAACGGATAGAAAACAATAGAACCGGATAGAAAACGATAGGGGGGATTCACATTTTTTAAGTCATGTATTTTACTCGTTCTTTTGTTTCGGATAGAAATATTTCTCTCGGTTTGAAAGTGTTTCATTTCCGAAGTCTGTATCCGAACGAATCTGAATGAATCCGAGCTAATCCAAAGCCGAAATGTAGATTCATATCCGAATAAATCCGAAATCGAAATCGCTTCTTTCTTAATTTAAAAGAATTTTAAGCATGTCTTCTAGATATAACGGATAGAAAACAATAGAAATGTATAGAAAACGATAGGAGGGGATAAAACAATATAAACTGAGAGAAAATAATAGAATCGGATAGATAGAACGTATTCTAGATGGAACAGATAGAAAACAATAGAAACGGATAGAAAACAATAGAACCGGATAGAAAACGATAGGGGGGATTCACATTTTTTAAGTCATGTATTTTACTCGTTCTTTTGTTTCGGATAGAAATATTTCTCTCGGTTTGAAAGTGTTTCATTTCCGAAGTCTGTATCCGAACGAATCTGAATGAATCCGAGCTAATCCAAAGCCGAAATGTAGATTCATATCCGAATAAATCCGAAATCGAAATCGCTTCTTTCTTAATTTAAAAGACTTTTAAGCATGTCTTCTAGATATAACGGATAGAAAACAATAGAAACGGATAGAAAACGATAGGAGGGAATAAAACAATACAAAATGAGATAAAACAATAGAATCGGATAGATAGAACGTATTCTAGATGGAACAGATAGAAAACAATAGAAGCGGATAGAAAACAATAGAACCGGATAGAAAACGATAGGGGATTCACATTTTTTAAGTCATGTATTTTACTCGTTCTTTTGTTTCGGATAGAAATATTTCTATCGGTTTGAAAGTGTTTCACTTCCGAAGTCTGTATCCGAACGAATCTGAATGAATCCGAGTTAATCCAAAGTCGAATTGTAGATTCATATCCGAATAAATCCGAATTAATCCTAAAATGAAATAAAGATTCTTACCTGCATGATTTCGAATCAGAAATTCATTCCGATTCATTCCGCTAGAACTGACGAATTAAATCTGATTGAATAATTTATTTTCGAATTAGTCTCGATTCATTCGGATTGAAGTTTCGGAATTATTCATAATTATTTCTATCGATTTGAAACTGTTTCATTCCGAAGTCTGTATCCGAACGAATCCGGTTTATTCAGAATTTATTTTCGGAATTAGTCTCGATTCATTCGGATTGAAATTTCGGAATTATTCGGATAGAAATCACCTATTACACAAATTGTTAATTAAATCATTCAAATTAATTTTGCTTCGAAAATTACGATAACAATTAATATTTGTGTACATTGAAACTCTTGAATACATCAATTTTCATAAAACATTTCCGTTTATCAAGAAAGCTAAGATTAAAATCCTTATATCATATCAAGTCTTCCATCACTTGCACGTGATAATTGATTAAAAGTAGAAAATTAAATTATGAGCTGCCTAATTTTAATTCAAAATTTATATTTATCTCTTTTAGCACAAGCAAAAATAAAACTTTCCACTTATTTTCGAAAATAAAATTGTTAATTAATAAATCATTAGCAAAGAATATATTTTTATAGTATTTCATATAAATAAATTTCTTTACTACTTATTACCTTATTACCTTATTTATTTATTTGTTTATTTATCTAATCACGTGGCATAGATTGCTCATAAATTATATACAGATTAAGATAATTATATCAACAAAATTTCAAATAGTTGATAGTGCATTGTTTGATTGCTCTATTAATAAATTTTATCGAGATAATCTTACTTTAATTGCCAAGAATACTTAGAAGCTATTGATAAAATCTTATCTGTCACCCAGTTTATTACCATTCATTTTTAAAATCTACCCGGATAGGACTTTCTCGAAAGGTAAACAATTTTCTTTCAAGATATGAATACCTACCAAATATAAATTACTTTGATTAATTAATTAATTATTGTCATTTATTCAAAATTCGATTTTTTCAATCAGAATACTCAATCTTAAAAAAAATTTTAAAGAACATTTTAAACAATTTAAATAGATATTCTTAACAGTTTCTGAAAAGAATTTAAACATTAAAAATTGCATTATAATTTAAAAAAATTCTTAGCCATAAAACTTTTTAAAGAAATTGATTAAACTTTTAAAAAATACTCTGTAGATAAAAAACTTGTTTTTTATTTAATTTCAAATAAATCTAAGCTATTATTTAAAATAATATTCTTTCTTTAATAATTACTGATAAACATTTATTTTTAAAGAAAATTAAAAAATGTATTTCTAGAATTTCAAATTAACGCGCCAAATGACAACCAATCAGCGCATGCGCAGATGAGCTAATATCAATCCTTCCAGAGCCAATGGTGATAGGCTGGTTTTCATAGTTCCTGCCCAATCATCGTTGAGTCGACAAGAAATAAATGGACACCAGCGCTACGCTGGACGCTGGACAAACTAAACAAATTTGACATTTTGACGTTTGTGATTTGTTGACGTTCTGCAAATATTTTGTTTTCAACTTTATTTTGTGAATACCGTGTAACTAAATAATAAAAATGGCAGGACCCTCGAAGCAGTAAGTATTTCTCCTTAGTAATTTTAACTTACTACTTCATTACCTTAAAAAAAAGAGAGAAATATTCATATATTTAAGTAAATGTGGTATTTTTAACCTCAGATTTTTATTTACTATTTCACTATTTTCTTAGATAATGAGTAATTAAAGAATTGCAATGACAATTCCGGATAAAAATGAAGTAATTCTCCTTTAGAATTTTGATTTATTCTTTTATAATCTTCAATAATAAGAAAAATATTTGTATGTGTTTTGTGCTTTTTAACCTCCAAATATCTAGCAACTCGTCCTGAAAAATCTAAATAAAATTATTTGAAAGTTTTAATTAACTCAATTAACTCAACTTCAATTTATCTTTTCCTTTCTGCGAATCTATTTCTATTAAAATTATTAAAATGTTTAGATTTTGCCAGTTATCTCTTTGTCGTAAGATATGGAAAATTACTTAAAATTCAAAACAAATACGAAATTCAAATGTAAAATCTAATATCTATTTTTAAAAATGTTTCAATTAAAAAGCTTTCAACTCCTAAAGCACTGCCTAAGAAATAATTCCAATCAAAAAAATGTTTAAATTAAAGATATTCAAATTTTTCGAATCTAAATCTCTCTTGCCTAAAAATGCTTCCCCTCTAAATTTGTTGAAACCAACTAATGTTTTTTTAAAATTATAATTCCAGGTTTGGACTCCTTTTTCCAAAAAAGGCTCAACTCTCAGCCCCAAAAAAGGCCAACGTTTTCGGCGACGATAGTGATTTGGACGAAGACGATGGCGTCGATTGGGTGAAGAAAAGTTTGCAAGCCGAAGGCGAGAAAAACCGAGTAAAGAAACAAGCACGAATAGACGCGGCAAGAGCTTTAGAAGAAGATCCGACAATTTACCAATACGATGAAATATACTCAAAACTTCATGTAGACCCGAAAGTGAAGAAAGAAGAAAAGAAAAAGGAGGGACCAAAGTACATCGGAACCTTGCTTCAAGCAGCCGAAAAGAGGAAGAAGGAACACGAATTAAGAATTGAGAGGATGGTTCAAAAAGAAAGAGAAGCCGAGGGAGAAATGTTTAAAGACAAAGAGAAATTTGTCACCGCTTCTTACAGAGCGAAGCTTGAAGAAATGAAGAAACTAGAGGAAGAACAAAAGGAAATGGACAGGCTCGAAGCAATCGGCGATGTTACGAAACAGGGTGATGTTTCAGGATTTTATAGACATCTCTATCAACAAAAATTCGATGAAAAGAAAATTGAAATTAAAAAGGAAAAAGAAGAAAATGAAGCGAACGATAAGACTGAAAAATCTAGACAAAATCTCGATAAGGATGATTCTTCAGTTAATGACTCAAGTGCAGAGGAAGATGATAAAAGTAAAGATTCGGCGAAGATTCTTACGAAAATCAGAAAAGTGAAGCAGTATCGGAAAAGGGTTGTTGAAGAATCGGAATCTGAACCCGAAGTTGACAAAGAAGAAGAAAAAGAGGTGGATACAAATTCTAATGAAGAAACTCGCCTTGAAACTGAAAAAAGTGTAAAGGAATCAGGGAAAGAAGAGAGTAAGAAAGAAGAAAAGAGTCGAAAGAGAAGTTTAACGCCAGAAGTAAAAGGAAAGGATAAAGAAAATGAAGACAAAAATAAAGAAGAACTTCAAAATGGATCGAGTAAAATAGAGAAAGAAGATGAGGAAAAGCCAAAGCGAAAGAGAGCAGAAAAAAAGGTTTCTATTTGGGAGAAAAGGACAGTGGGTCCAGTTTTGGAAGCTGCTTTGGAGAGATATTATGCTAGAAAAGCGCTAAGGATTTCGGGATCTTAGATTTTATTTTCTGACTTGCGTTTTTTTGCGATTCGCGGATTTATAATTTAGGATAGTTTGACTAAGGAAATGTAATTCAATAGAGAATAAATGTGAAATTTTTAAAATTAATAGTCTGTTCATTTTACCTTGAAATGAAAAAATATTTCCAGTAAAAAAAAGATTAATTTATTCTTGGCAGTACGACCCCATTTTTTTATTAACGTTACTTTATACACACAGTGATGGCTTGAATATTGCATTCAAGACTTGACAAAAGATTTCTTTCAATATCCACTTACAAACATAAAAATCAATCCATCTTACACTGAAAATAAAAATAGATAAATTCACTCTTTAAACGAATTCTTCTCTAAAATAACGAAAGTTGTTTTTTTAAAAAAAAGAGAAGTAACATACTATATTATATCTACAGTGTAAAATATAGATGGCAGGATTATTACAAAAGCGTCGAGTTTCCAGTTTCAGTAACATTCAGAAATATATCAAACAAGTTCCTAGCATATCTATTCACGTAAAAAGTATTAATAACATAAGCGTAAAATTAACTTCGTCTCCAGAAAAGAAAGCCAATTATCGAAAAATGAACAGATCATCGAAAATGGAACAGATGATTATCCTATAAAGATCAAAGGTTTCCTCAAATATACATACATAAAAAAAGGAATTTACATCAGCGAATATTAATATTGTTTATACAGAATCTAATCATAAGGCATCGATCTCCCAATAAAATAGATTGCACATTCATCAAATCATTCAGTTCTTTCCATTCATCTACAAGGCATAGAAAATCTGCACTTGCGTTTCAGACCTCGACGAAGGCCCGTCCGAGTCGTAGGGCGATTTTTCGTCTCTTCTTTCTTTTGAGGTCCAGTTTCTTTGGATGCACTCAGATTCTCCATGCTTTTACTTTTATACAACAATCTACTTCTCGTGGAGACCCCATAAAAGTCGTTTTCGTTCTGGGATTTCACCAGCAACCACTTATTTTTTATTTTACAAACTCCAGTCAACTTGTGCTCTTGGCTTTCATATTTACAATGGGCCTCATCACATTTCGAAAATAAATGAGGTTTGGCCTCAAGGAGGTCTCGAATCTTCTTCAGGTCGATACTGACTTTGCAATTAAGACAAGGCTCAACTCTATCTGCGTCTTTCGGTTTTCCCGAATTTTTTCGGTGACGCAAACTTCGAAAGTCATTCGAGAAAGGAATTGTGATGAGTTTTCTTGGGGAACTGGGACGTTCGCTTTCTAAGGAAGTTGGTTCTATGGGATTCAGGTTTTCCTTCGAGGGAATGCGGGTCTTTGCAGCTTTTTCACGAGTCGTTACTCCAGTGCTCGGAGATTCAAGGATGTTTATTGGTCTCGAGGTGCAGGGAAATTCCTGGAGGGTGTTCTCCTCGAACTCGAAGTCTCGTATTCGTTTAGGAGGAATTTCTTCATTCGGGTTTTGCGAGTCAGAGAAATCGTCAGAGAAGCTTGGACAAGGAAGTGGTGATGAATCTGAATCCTGAGAGCTTCTCGATCCAGTATTATCCATCTTGATGTCGATTCGGTATTTGTCATACAAAATCACCTGAAAAAAGAAATGTGAGCTTTTGTTTAAATGTGGCCTTACGATTTTGTGGCGGGAAATTTAAACTGCAAGATATTTTCTTTGCTCCTTCGCTACTTGGAATTAAAAGTGATTGAGTAATTGAATTAAAACGTACTTGAACTATGTCTGATCCACAGACTCTGAATTTGACATCACTTAAGGACACGTTGTCCGGAATCAATCCAGCTGAATCACAGGAGCTTGAGGTTTCTGAGAGCTCGTGGCAGCCTTCTGAGATTGAGCCGCATAAGACGCTGAATTTGCTATAATTAAAAGAAAAAAGTTTGAATACTAATTTCCAAAGTGAAAGAGAATAACTTAAATAAATAAATAAATAAGATAAATAATATAAAAAACATAATCAAATACAAATTAATATAAATCAAGGACATGCATACTAGGTCTGTGCGAATACCAATAATTAGATTCTTTGCTGATGGAAAAAGAACATAAGAGTAAATAAAACGAAAATATTTCCTCCAGGCTTAAAATCAAAAAGCGAATTCTCTATTATACAAATAATTCAAAATAATTTAATAAATCATTATAGAAAACAATACACAAGGATAAGAAAGATAATTATTTATCACGATACCAATTCCTGGAAATCTTCTCTGTAAAAAAAGCGTAGTTTTTTAATCCTGGAAGATCAAAGTTAAAATTATTTCAAATAGACTAAAATCCTCCCTTCCTGAAATTTTCTCTCGAATTTGTGAAGTCAATTTCAGTTTCGAAAACTGCAACACCTACCGCCTTCCAGAATTAAAAATGAGTCGTGCAATACCGAAATCAAGTGAAGAAACATTTCTAGGTTCGTAGTATTTTTGGCAAAGATTTCCAAAAATTGTACCGTTCTTCGATTTGGAGACAGTGTCCAGTTTCCACATCGAAGTGCGTTGGACTTGAGAACTTACGAGTCTTCGAGTGAGTCGCTTCCGATTCGTGAATCCGCCTTTTCGATGATTTGATTTTCTCCTCGAACTCCGACTTTGTTGGAGGAATCGACGATTGGTGATATTGGCCGTCCGGGGAAATTACGAGGACTGGTGCCTGCATCCCCGTGACACTGTTAGAAGAATCCCAAGAGATACACTGTCGAGGTCAGGGGAGAACATTTAAAGACACATACTTTTCAGCCGTACATCTAAGAATTTCGATAACTGTTTTCCAGTTTTGAAACTTGCACTATTTCGATTTCAAGATAGCTGAAGTCACCACGTCATCAGATCAGTCTTCCATTTCATTTCTTTTAAAATGTCTGAGCAATTTTTATTCATGCTACAATTTTCTTATAAAGGTACAGAATCTCTAGTGTTAAAAATTCTGAATGATTGTTAAAAAACGAAGATGAATAAAAATTGCTTCAGTTTTTGTTAGCGATAACACTCGAGCTTTTGACAAAGTGCAATTGTGTTACAATATTTATTTACTCTTCTACAACGAGTGCAGACTCATCTGTGATACAATAGAACATTGGACAAGTGACTTGTATTCTTTCTTGCATCATAAATTAAATATTAAATAAATCTATATTTAATTTATGAGTTGATTCAAATCTCTGACTCGACGCATTTAATTTTTCGTGAAATTAAAGGCGAGGAATTGGACCAATGTCGGGAGTCAGATACGTTTGGTGTAAAATATTTGGTAAAATATCGTAATATAGAGTGCGAGTTCAGTTCTATAATTTTCTGATGTTTTAGAAAAGAATTTTATAATAAGTAGGGGTTTATACGGTTTATACCTACTTCGAAAATAAAAAAATTTTAATTTAAATTGGGAATGGCTTTAGATCCGATCGGCTGTGGAAATGAATTGCAACAGGATTGGTGGACAAAACTTCAACCACCAACCAAAACCGACTCCCTTTACCAGCTCTCCAATCATATTACACGATTTTTTTCACTTTCGGCCGGGCTAATAACCGCATTACCGACCAGTGAAAACAATTTTTCATAATTTATGAAAAAGTTTTTTCGTGCGAGATATTTTATTTATTTTAGAAATAAGAAGGTGGAATATAAATACATTGCCCGGTCGGTAATTCGTGACGTCATAGTTTTCCATTTGCTCTTAAGTTGGACGAGTAAGTTTCCCAAAAACTTACGTAAAATCAATAAAGATTGCATCTTAGAGAAAATTCTAACTTTCTAACCGCTTCCGAAGCTGTCATTTTTGCCAACTCACATTTCCTTCTAGTTATTGGTCAGTATCGTTGATACGGTTTTCAAATCTAGTGACTTTTGGTTTCTTTTGGTAACTTTTAATTATTCCCCCTCTCTAGGAAATATCTGGACAAAAAAGGTCGCAACCACCAATCATATCACATAATTTTTCCACCAAGCAAGAGAAACGAAAACAGAAGTGACGCAACTTTAAATTAAATCAACCTGATTAGTCAAATTTGAATTTCCCGCCCAGAATTGGACTTTAATTATCAGGTTGGCCACCACAATATAAGAAAATAATCCTGGTTTTCCCCGATGTTCGAAAATATATTCTCGATCATTTAAAAATTGAGGGTGTTTTATATTATATTTTATATTATATTTTATATTATTTGTTTCATATTACAAGTACTAATTTACAAAAGAAGTCTAATCGAACATGCTGAAGGGAATTTTAGCATTTTGAAAATACCCCTACTATAAAATTAATTAAATCAAGCTTAAAATAATGAATTTTAAGGGCCTTGGGCTCAAGTTATAGCCTCAAAGTTCAATTTCTCCTTTTTATAAATAGGAGTTTGAAGTGAAATACCTGTAAAGTTTCTCGAAATGAAGGAAATTAAATCTGAATAGAAAGTAACAAAAATATCTTGACACCTGACTCCCGTCACTATCCATTTAAGTGCAAGAAACAGTTACTACGACTAATTAATATCTTCAAAGTACTCACACCACCTGCCTTCTTCCCAGCAATTTTTAAAATCTCCTGTGACTCTCTACTCTCCATATAAACCGTCATGTTGCTTTCAGGCAAGGTAATGTAGTTATTCGAAGTGATATTAACACTGCTCGTCGAAGGTTGATTACTCCTCGCACTCACATCTTCACTCATCATGTCACTCGGAGTAATATTCGCTTTCGCCAATGCCTCCTCCACCAAATTCCTCTTCAAAAACCTTTCCTTCTTCTCGCCTTTCTTCTTCCGAACAATTTCCTTAGAACTTCTAACTTCCAAATTCATACCCAACTCCAATTCTCCACTGCTTATACACTTAATTTCTTCACCCTGGATCTTCACAGTCATGTCATTGTCCGAAACGAGAAAACTCCTCACTTCGGAAACCTTTGACCTCTTCTCCAAATTCTGCATCTCAAAATACTGCGACGGTCCCGCCAAATCTGCTTTCCTCTTTAACTGAAGATCCCCAGATCCATCTCCCTGCTTCTTCTCCGTTTCCCAACTCTCAAACACCTCCGGAGCCAGCGAACACACCGACGCGATTTTTATTCCAATCGATTCTTCCGCGGGAACCTCCGGCTGGGAAAATTTTGGCACGTGCGTGAGAACCCCTTGTACCATTTTCATTTCCGTATTCGAAACTCCAGGCAAATTCTTCGCGGGACTTACATTTGGTTTTGAAGGATTCAAAACTTGTTGCGTCCTTCGGTTAATAAACTGGGGAGTCAAGGGCCTTTGACTCTGAAGCTGTGAAGTTGTTTTTTGTTGACTCAGAGTCTGCTGATAAATTTGTCGTGGAATCATCGGTTGCAGACTCATTTGTTGTTGAACCATTTGTTGCTGACTCATTTGTTGTTGACCCATTTGTTGCTGAGTCATTTGTTGAAGACTCATTTGTTGA
Source organism: Synergus magnus (assembly GCA_032275165.1). NCBI lineage: Eukaryota > Metazoa > Arthropoda > Insecta > Hymenoptera > Cynipidae > Synergus > Synergus magnus. The sequence goes on from JAUESH010000036.1 coordinate 3,175,971, forward strand.
CTCACTTGTCGTTGATTAAATCCCGGACCGAGCATCTGTGGATTGAGTACTCTCGAACTCGTAACAAACCTTAAATTCGAAATCTGTGAATTGGCAACTCTTGAATGTTGGGGAGTACTTTCCGCGTTCGAAATTCTTTGTTGGGGAGTACTTTCCGCATTCGTGAGTCTTTGATTTTGCGGACCACTTCCAGGATTTGTGATTTTCTGACTTTGTGAAGTGCTTTCCTGAGTAAGTTCCTGATTCTGTGCAATATTTCCCGGATTAATGAACCTGGGGCTTAAACTCTGCGAGTTCACGAATTTCGGATTCGAATTCTGCTGATTTAAGAACCTTTGATGAACCGGACCCGCAAACATTTGATTTAAAATCCTCGTATTCGATAAGTGAGCATTTAGTCTTAACTGCGAAGTGTACTCACTCAAACTTTTCGGTGGAGTTAAATTCTTCACAGTCTGGATACTAGTGATCGTCGGTTTCGACTCTTTTTGGTGCAAAGAATTGGACGCAATCGGAGAATCTATACTCATGTTTTCAACAGAATCTAAATTACGTTTTGCAGCAACTTCTAAATCAAATTTTGTAGTAGACTCCGTGCTCTGATTCCCGATCGTGTTCATTCTGGCATGTTGTTCAGCGCGTCGCTTCAAGTCAAGAATTTCAATCTTTCTACCGTCGTTGGTTGTGAGGACTTTGGGGTTCAGTTTTTCGCTAATAATCTGTCGCATAAAATCAAAAAGGTGATTTTAATCCCTCTCAGTACCCGGCAGCGACGAAAAAAATGTAAACGTACCTCGATGTCTTCTGGCTCCTCATCACTGTCAAGTAAAATCACAGTATTTGCATCGTCATCAATCTGTTTAATATCGCCATTTTCACTTTCCGTCACGTTGGTCGACGAATTTGTCCCCTCGAGACTACTCGAGTCTTTCGTCATCTGTCGACTGTAATCAATCACACCAAGTTAAGAGTTTAATTATTCCTAATATTTCTTTTCTACCATGCCGAATTAGATTCTCATTTTTTGTAGCTTCGTTTCGAAAGTTGAAGCAAAGAATCGATTAGGGTATTTGCACAGGCCTATAAAGATCCCCTGGGACAATTCGCGCTTAAATCCACGAGTCTTGATTTCATTTAAATTGTGGTTTGAGAGAAAATCGAAAGTCGTGGATTTAAAAGTGGGAGAGAGATTTTACATTTTTATTAATTGAGAAGAAATCTGTGGAAAGGAATTCACTAACCTCTGGGCAACTTTCATCACTTCTTTCATTTTGTATGAAAGAGGGCCGGGCCGAACTTTTACAGTCGGGAGATTTTCAGAATCAAGACTGTCGGAGTTATATTCATTCTGTTCGTTCGAGTTCTGCCCGACGGAAAGTTCGCTGTCGCTATCTAAGTCCTCTGGGCATGGCTCTCCGCTCTCGACATCTCTATTATTTAAATAAAAAAATGTATAAACTATTTTTTATGACGATTTATTGATGATACGATAGTAAATTTTATGATAATAAATTTTCTTTACCCTGCTGCTACACCTTCCTCACGAATTGATCTATTTACAATTGGAGATTTATCTACAAGAAAAGAAATTTAATTTAGATAAGGTGGTGTCAAAGTATAATTGAAGATAAATTATTATAAGTAGAAGTTTTGTTCCATAAGAATTCGAAATCTCACCTATAATTGATTGGCATTCGGCGCATTCCCACGTAGAATTTGACCATTTTAGGTGGCCGCAGTGTCTGTGGATTCCTTGCGATCCACACATTCGACAGAGAACCATTTCCCACTTGCTAGAAATTTAAAGTAAAATAAAAGATAAAGTTTCAAAACTGGATTGAAAAAAAAAAAAAACAGATTTAAAATATAAGTCTATGAAAAAGTAAAAGCGTCTTTAGATTCGAATGCTCTGAAGTTACATTTTTTAATCTGCGATTCCTAAACATGTAATTCAAAAGAAAATTAAATAATATAAACTAATTAAAGGCGAATAAATCGTATTTAAATTGAATTTTGTCCAGTTGAATTAACGTCATGAGATGTCCTTACTTTGTCGACCCCCTAAAACATTAAATTAATTAAGCAATTAATAACCCAAAATTTTCTTTTAGGGGTAATAAATTGATCAAATTTCCAAGGTTGCCACAGACATCAAGATTCGCTGAATTTTTCAATTCGGAAAGCAACATTCTATCGAAATTGTAATTTTCCTCAGTTATAAATTTGTTACAGTAACTAGTTCTTTGCTAAAAGAGCAGAATTTTCTGACTTTTTTCTGTTTTCCAGACTCTGTAGCAACCCAGAATTAATTCTCCATCGTGGAGTTAACAAATAATATATAATTCGAAATTTGCACTCACGCGTTGCTGCTCGAGTGTTTTCTTCCCTTTGGACAGACGCAGGTCTCTGCATCGCACTGGTTATGCCTGTAGAGTAACTCCTGATAAGCGTTTGGTACCAATTCCCAAGACGCGTCTCTAAAATAGTATTTAAATAAGAAATCAGAAACGGGAATAACAATTTTCAATTGGCAATTTCGAACTCTTTTAAGTAAGAAAACTCACTGCAAGGGAATAAAAATGCCGTGCTCGAGCATCGCCTCCTGGAATTCCTTCTTGTTGTTGCAAAGCGGGCACTTGAAAAAATATCCGGAGCTGTTTGCGAGTTGCTGAAAATATAGAATATTATTTTTAAATAAGTAGGCAAAAGACGGTAGGTGGGTTTGTGTAAGAAGACTTGAAAGATGGATTACCTGAACACATTTTCGGTGAAAAAAGGCATTTTTCTTACAACATGGGGCCCATAATGTTTTTAAAATGTCCATGTAATTAACGTTGTCATAACAAATATAACATAGAGTACTTTCTGCATTTTGGACATCCTCCACGACTCGAGAGTCGATTAACTGTTTCGGTCTGTGATTGATACAATAGGATCTGTAAAAATAGAGAAATTCAGTAATTAGTCTCAGATTTCACTTTTAAAGCATCCTAATTATGAGCATTTCACTCTTTATTGCTTACCTAAATTCTCCGTAGAACTGATGTAACGATCCATTTCTCAAACCACAGGGAAGGTGAAAGATGCGTTTGCATTTTGTGTTACAGCATCCTAAGGTCGCACCAATCTTTTTACAATGAAAGCAATTCTGCAAAAAATAATAAAACATAATTATTATAAAGCGTACATTAAATTTATAATTCTGCAATTAAAATATTTTACAACTTTATGTTGCATTTTATGTTCATATGTGTTTGAGAATTAAGAGGAATATTCAAAATATAATTATTTGTTTCCAGTCTTAATACTTACGAGTCGCTTTCCTCTTCTCAATTCTTTCTGAATGTCTGCTGATAAAAATCCCAAAATTCCCTGATCGTCACGGCCTCTTTGTTCCATCATCGAGGACAAAAGCTGAAAAAGTAATATTTATTAATATATTAATTTATTTTAGTTCCTCTTACACGTTTATTCAAGTTTTGCATTTTTTTGAAGAATTACTTAATTAACAGAGATTAAAAAACTTACTAGGCAATAATAATGTGTGACGATTGTTCCAAGCTCGTACAACTTTCCATATTCGATTTCATTGTCTTCAGAAAGTCCACAGAAGCAACAAGTCTTACCAGGAGTTGCGAGTTGACAACTAGCAGCGCTTGATCTCCGACGAGACATTTTGGTTTCTAAAAAATAACAGAAATCTTGTAATTTAGAGAGCTTTAGACTTTTGCAGTCGTTATTATTCAAGATAATAAATTAAACCGTAAAATCAACATTATAACGTAAACAATCAAGTCAGAACCTTTAATATTTAAAATGCTCAATTCTAAGGCTCAAAATTAAAACCTAAAAACTGGAAATTATTTGCACTTGCAAAAGTTAAGGAAAAATGCCCAAAATGCTGAAAAAAAGGGAAATATAAAAAATTATTACGTAGTACAACGAAAATATAAATCCTAATATCGAACGCATTATAAAAAAAAACGTTGCTTAGAACAAGCAAATAAAAAACAATTTTTAGGGGAATTTTTATTGATTATAAGATTCATAACCTCAAAATAAAATTGCAAAAATGAATATAATCGCACACGAGTCTCGGTAGCCTTATCAACATGAGCGATAAATGAAAATTTATATCAATCCTAGACTTGTCTTACACGTTATTTTGGAACAACATTGTAACGGAACAATATAAAAAAATATTAATTTTAATCATTAAAAATATATAAAACTAAACAATTTGTCGAATAAATTAAATCATTTAATTTCTCAACAAAATAGCTGGGGTTTCCTGGACCCCACTAAAGTTCCAACGAGTCAATAATAATACGTCACAATCGTCACATTGTGTTTGTAGTTTGTATATCTTGAGTGCAAACCCTCAAGAATTTTTGTATTTTCATCAAATTTTTTTAAAGATATAGTTATTTCGGGCTTCGGAAACCTAAATTTTGTGGGAAATGTAAACTTATCGCGAAAATATAACGGAAAATGAGCAACACGGGGTTTAAAGGGCACAAAAGTGAGAGAATTTGACATAAAACAGGAAATTCGGATCAAAATCACTAAAACTTCATACCGTTTACATTCCTAGAGAAAGGCACGACCTTAGGCAATAACAACACAAGAAACACAAATTTGTTAAAACACCCTGGCACTTTAAATTAGCAACGCGACAAAATTTCTACAAGTTTGACGGAGTCGGCTTTCGCCTTTCGGCCGTCGACGCCATCGCCATTACTTCGATCTATCGAAATCCCGCCATTTTTTGCCATTAAATGTCAAAAATGAAACACAGAGGTCAGCACTTCCCGAGGCGGGAATTTAGAATTTTTCAAAGATTAAGATTTTTTTTAACGACATTTTAGACAGATATTTAGAGTCTATTAAAAAATAAAAATCAATCTAATTAATGTATCATACTTTCTATCATTGTAAATCAAAAATAGTAATACCTTTATTTAATTTTGCAAGGTAAAGTTAAGTTCGGTTAATTTGAAAAGACAGGTTAGCTATTTTCTTTATTCCACAGATTCCATGTATTTTAATTTTGGAATTTTATTGACGGAAGTCAGTTACAATATTAATAATGAATTATGATTCAGATAACCACTTTAATAGCTCACCTTTTATTTCCATGCTTTTATTTCTTATTTCGTGAATTTTGGAATTGAGGCGGGAATTTACCTGAAACTCTCTCTGAACCAATCAGAATCGCTTTCGGTTTCCCGCCAATTCGACAATCGATTCGATATTCGAGATTTTTTGTTATTATTTTTTGTTATGGCTTTTATTTGTTGCACTTTTTAGTAAACAAACAAATAAACAACTAAGTTATAAAAAAACTGGCAACCAGTGCTTATTGTTTTGTTTACGAAAAACATTGATAAAGTTTTATAACATTAAAAAATGGCAATATATTTCAAAAAGAAGACGGTTTCAAAAAGCAGTGGCAGATTCATTAAAAACAGCCTTTCCCTGCACAAACTGACAGGCGCTACATTAAAACCGGCCTTTAGACTCCAAAATGGCGCAGAAAACAAAACGTTGAATGGACGAAATGGACCGTTGTTTTGAAATATTTTTGGATTTTTATTGTTTTTTAAGTAATATATAATTAATAAATTGAAAACATGGAAAATATGGCGCCACTATTTCAACGTGCCGATGGTTCTCCGATGCAGTTTTACCTAACAAATCTAACCAACGAATATTTAAGAGATTTATCAGATCTGATCGAGGTATTTAGCAATTTAATTTTGAACTATAATTGATACAAGAAATTAAACATTTTTGTCTATATGATTGCGACGCTTATTGAGAGATTTCATTTTTCTTTTTGTCCTTATAATGTAACTTTATTTGTATATAATATTTGAAATAATAACATTAATTCCTAAATTGCAGTTAGAACGCCAATAAATTTCACAGTTTGTTACATATCACAGGATTTTTAAAATCTCTTAAAATCTTTTCAAATCCCTTGAAATTCTTGGAATTCGTTTTGATATCGAGCGCTTTTAAATTCTTTTCAATTCGCTTTAAATTTGACTAGATTCGTCTTGATTTGTTTAAAGTTCTTTTGATTTCTTTAGAATTCTTTTATATTCTTTTGACTTCTTTTCAATTCTTTTAAATTCTTTTCAATTTCTTCTGAATTTTGATTTAAATTTATGGACTTGAATTGGAGGTCAAGGTTTTTTTGCCCTTAACCAAGCTTTTTAATATTTCAGTTTCCTTACTTTATGTTCTAAAATAAAATACCTAATTTAATTTTTAGAGCAATGGAGGAAAAGTGGAAAAGACAATAAATGAAGATGAATATCTTACATTCACTATACCACCGGAATGTTATACTTATCGACTTGTTTTTGATGTATTATTCATTAAACATTGTGTGGAATATGATACCATTCTCGATATACAGCAATATTAGTAAGTCCAATTTTTTATTCTTGTTACATTCATTTTATTCTTCTTCCTTTTTTCAGAGGAAGAATTTTTTCAATAAATAAGTACAGACATCACAGGGTAAAAAGCTTCCAAGAAAGGGAAAATAGGGTGATTTTTTTCATGTAAATAGGCAAAAAATGGAACAAAATTAATTCAGTCCATTAGCTTTTTATACCTTATGTAAAACTAAAACATTTCAAAATTGAATAATTTCGAATTGACAGAGAAATCTGAAACTTAGAATTTTTACTTAGAATATTTTTATTTATTTATAGCATTGGAGACTCGAGACTTAAATCTCAAAAAGACAGAATGTTCAGACTCCTAATGGGAAATAGCACTGTTGTCAAAATGGAAAATTCATCTCCCAACGAGGTACGTCAAAAATATAATAAAAGGGCGTTTGTTTTCATTTATTGATGTATTTTTCTTTAAATTCTTATTAATTTCCGTACTTTTACAGATTCTCTCTGATATAACTAATTTGCCAACAAAACCGTCAACGTCAATATGTCCAAAAGAGGTAGGTTTCAAAACAAAATGAAACACTTCTTTAATTTTCATGACGGATTAAACTTTTCTAGACAGTTTTTGCTTAGAAATATATTTTATTTTATTATTTTATTGTGTATCTTTCAGGTTCTTATAGTTTTAAACCGTTTGGAAGTTTCACCATTGAAAAATCCTTTTTTGAATGTAAAAGGAAAGGAAACGCATTGGATAAAAACTGAACCAGTCAAATCGGAAATTGAAATTGAGGATACATTCAATGAACCTTCCAGTTCACAAAGCATACTCAATCCAAGGTAGAATTGAGGGAAGAATTAATATTAATTTCAATGTTATTATCAATTTTTCCACTATTTATCATTTATAAGGATAATTTTACTTTGAAAAGTATTTTTGGATACTTTTATAAATATTTTATTTTTAGATTCAAAGATGAAGAACATTTGCCAAACATTAGTGGGTCATCTGATACAGAACCTCAAGTTTCTGACGTGGATATGAACGAAGAGTATTCAGATTGTGAACCTTCGACTTCAACAGCAATAAAAAGCTTAAAACAGAACACGTACGACATTTTAATATAAAATCTTGAATTGCACATTATTTAAATAATTAAAAAATTGGATTGGCTTTACATATTTCTCAAGACTAATTTCGCTTCTGAAATAATTGTCCCATTTTTTAATAAGTAATCTGTGTATTTTGAAACTTGTAGGATATCCGAACATAGGACAAACATAATTGAGTCATCTGATTCAGAATTAGAAACTTCTGAAGTGGAAAATATAGAAGAATATTCAAATGATGAACCTTGGATTTCAACAAAGAAACGCAACTCAGAAAACAACTCGTAAGACATTTTCATTTAAAATTTTGCATTGCACATTATTTGAATAATTATAAAATTGGTTTGCCTTTAGATTTTTCTAGAAACTAATTTTTGAAACGTTTTCAGGTCATCTAACGAGGATTTAGATGCTGAACCTCGGACTACGAGAGTAATCAGGGGGTCGAAAAAGATCGAGTAAGACATTTTCATTAAAAAATTTTAATTGCACAGTACTTGAATACATTTAAAAAAATTGATTTGGCTTCTTTAAACTATGTATTTTGAAATTTGTAGAGATCTCACAGTACCAACCGAAGAATTAGTTCAATGGGCTCAGGAAGTCACCAAAGATATGGAAAAAGACGAATTCGGGTATCCGGAAGGAAATAGTCCAGAATTTGAGAAATGGGAGAAAGATATGATCATAGCTTTCATTGTCCGTGTAGGAAGGTTTGATTTATCCAAAGGGTATAAGATGTGGCAATTAGCTTGTAATTTAAAGGTAATTATAATTCTGTAAGATATTAAATTTTCCGGAATAAGTAAAAGTATGCTAATTCAAGAAATTTTCTTTTTAAGATCCTTCCAAAGCGCAGAACATATTCTTCTTTATCGTACGAATACCGCACTCATATTTTGTCCAACATTGAAGATTTTAATTTACCGCCAGAAATAGAAGCTAATTTCATTAAAATAAGGCAATTAAAGTAAGGAGCGTTGGGTTTTTTTAAAATGCTCTATATTATTAATTTTCTTCTCTGGATTAAGTTTATAATTTATAAGACTAATTTTACTTGGCATTTTTTTCCTTAGTTCCAAAGTTCCAAGAGCCTCCGAGGACCTAAAGGCATGGGCTAAAGAAGTTACTGCAAAGAAAAAAAAAGATGAGTTTGGTTACCCAAAAGCTAAGTCTACAATTTATACTTGGGAATGTAAAATGATGATAGAGTTCCTAATCAAATCAAGAATGATTAAAGAGGCTTGTTCGTATACTACATGGGAATTTGCTTGCTCCTTAAAGGTAATTAATTTCGTTAATTATTAAGAATTAACTTCTAACAGTCGAAAAGTAGTAGAAGTATAATATTAATATTTTTTTATAGATCTTTCCGCGATGCAGGGCAGCACGCGCTTTACAGAAGAACTTTCGTACTAAAGTTCTGGTGGAGATTGAAAAGTATAATTTGCCGAAGGATATTGAAGCGCAGTTTCTCAAGTTGAAACCAGTTGCTAGTCGACCGTGAGATTATTTTTAATTATATCAAAAAAAGAGAGGATTTCTAAAATTAATGTCCAAATTAACTTAATTCCAAATTTACTTTTATATTCAGAACTGTGGAGCCACCCGAAGACTTAAAAGCGTGGGCTGCTCAAATGAGGAAGCCAGGTACAAATAAACACACGGGAAAAAATTTTACACAGTGGAAATTGAGACTTATGTTGGAATACTTGATCAAAACGGATCAAATTGAGAAATATAATTCATTAATGACGTGGAGATGGTTTCAGGAACTGAAAGTAAATATTGTTTTGTAAATTAAAAAATATGTATCTAAATTTTGTGCAAAAGTAGAAGTGTAATTAATTTTTTTAGCTCTGCTCGGAAAAATCGTCATGTAGTTATCTACTTTGGACATTTCGGAGGAAAATCCTGCCTATTATTGACCATTTTGATTTACCAGAAGATATTGTTGAGCGGTTTTCCAAGATGAAGAAGAGGAAAAGGTTTGATTACTCTTCTTATATTATTAACAAGGCATTAGCTGCTAAAAATTTGGAATACAAAAGCTTTTTAAAAAATTCAAGTTGAATTCTTAAGAATAGAAGCTGATTTTAAAACAATACATACTTTTGATTTCAACCGGAATTCAACGGAATTCAAGTTGAGAATTTGGAATTTGGAATGTACACCCTTCTTATAAATTAGTTTGATAAATAATTGTTTTATTTTTTTCATCAGTTACAAAGATGTCGAGATAACAGAAGAAGTCGAAATGTGGGCCGAGGAAGTCTCAAAAGGTCGAAAAAAGGACAAATTTGGGCATCCAATTGAATCTAAAACAAATATTCAGCCATGGGAAAAAGTATTAATGCTCGAATTTGTACGCAAAATTGGAAGAATTGATTTAGCTAAAGCACCTAACTTTTGGAAACTTGCAGTTGAATTAAAGGTAATTATAATTACAAATTTACTCATATTAAAAATTAAATTCAAATTTGACGAATATAGTAGGACTAATAATTACAATAATAATAATAATAATAATAATAATAATAATAATAATAATACTGCTTAATTTTCAGTTCCTGCCAAAAAAAAGGTCAATGTTCACTTTAGCTAGTCATTATCGCTACGGAGTTTTGCCACATATTGAGGAGTATAAGTTGCCACCAGAAGAGGAAGCTGAATTTATTAAATCACGAACAGAAACAGATGTCAAAATGTAACTATTATTTTTATATTAATTGTAACTGGAAAAGTAATAATTTTTTGGAAGTGATTAATTAATCAAACTTCTTTTTTTCTAGCTACAATCAGACAGGCAGAGACGGCGGCAATAGACGCTATAACCCCATTAAGCTTGACTAGAGCAGTGCCCTAGCTTAACATTTCAATCTCGTAAACAAGCTGTACTCATTTATTGGTAGGCAAATCATATTTATTGGAGGCAAGACCGAATATTACGCAAATTCCCTCGTCGAGGCGATGGTAGCTTCGTTCAGCTTCCTGTCCGTCAAATTTTTAATCAGGGTTTTATAAAAATGATATAGTATTTTTGTACTTTTAATATGATAACACAATAATTTATGAATAAATAAAATTTACTTTCAGAGAGAACAAGGCATTTCAAGTGTTATTTCATCTTTCTGTGATTAACGGAAAATCAATTTTTAATTCAAAACACAAAAAATATTTCCACTCTTCTATTTTCTAAGGAAAAGAGTTTTATTTAATTTAAAATTGTATTGTTTAAAAATGATATAAATGATATATTTAACAATTTTTTATTGATTGGATACAATTTGTTATAAAAAATGTATCAGATTTACTGTAAAGAAAATTCATTGTTATCCCGATTTTTTCCTCCGCAATGATTAATTTAATATTAATTTAATAACTAAATTATCTAATTTTCAAATTTCCCGCTAAAGTCTATTCGACGCTAGCACCTCTAGCGACAGCAACTCGCAACTCTCACGTCATCCTAACCGCTAACCTCAAAAAAACGCGAAGTTTCGATGCGCTCGTCGTGAAGTCCAAAAATAAAACAGTTTACCCCTGAAATTTTACCCATTTATAAGTGAAAAATAAATCTAATATGCGCTTCTCGAGTGTAGGAATACCGCACCGGAAAATATAAGCAATCTATCCTGATTTATCAACACCCCCTCCAGGTTTAAAAAATCTTATTCCTGCTTGTCCCGGTCGTTCGGGTTTGCCCGAATTGCCCGAATCCAATCGGCGTTGCGCGAGTGTTATGAGTTCAAGTGAATTCAGTGGACGCGCGGCGCGTGCCGATGGTTTTCGCTCTCTTTATATTATAGAAAATGCTCCGAATTAATAACAATAATTATGCAGTGAACCTCTAGGAATAATTTCGCGATCGCGAGGAACATGACGCGATCCTGGGACGAGGAGTGAATGTCCTCTAGGTTCCAGAGAGACGAAAAAAGGGGATTCTCAGGAAAGAAATTGTTCACACCCGACCCGGCTGTCAGGACGCCATGTTTCCGAATCGAAAACTGATGGAGAGTTTTATAAAGCTGGCACTTTGTTGCCTCGTCCTCGTCGCCTTTGATTTTACCCAAGCTGGTGAGTTTCGAACTCTGGTTTTTCAATCCTCGAGCATTTTTCACGAAACTCTTTTTCGTTGAGAAAATGCCAAGGCGGGTTGAAAAGCTGGCCTACGATTTGCCCTTATCGGCGACCCTTTTTTGGAATGTCAAGTTATTAGGGAATTAAGGGAAGAGGAGATTTGATAAGGAGATTTTATAAATTTGTGGATTTGTGATGTAATGTCGTAAGTAGGCTAGAAGCAATGGATTTACGCCCACGTGCTCTGAATTAACACGTGCTTTCGCTTGGGTTTTGATCCGAGGCCAAAACAAAAAGCATCGGAATTCATTGTGACTGATAAGGAACTTTGATTCAGTTTTATAAAACTGGATTGTTGCTCCAAAGTGTTATGCAGGGTATTTTATTTTAAAAATAGGTTTAAATAGTTGGAAATATTTTTTACTGTCAGATTTGTTGTTTTTTTTGTTTTTTTTATTCTTGTGATTATTGGATTATTGGAATATTGATGTTTTTATTATTGCATGACGCGTCTTTGACAATGTAAAATTATATTTGAGAACATTGTTGAAGGAACGTTTCTAACAAATATTTGTTTAGATTTGCAATTGTTTTTAATTGATTACCAGTTCCCAGGATATCGACTGGAATAAAAAGTATTAAAAAAATGGTGCATTATTTACCCAGGAAATCTTAGGAATTTGTGTGAAAAACCAAAAATTTTCCAATATTGGATGTCCTTTTCGACTTTTGTGCAAATATTTCAAGAAAACTGTGATTATAGATAGGTATTCTGATGTGAAGTTTAATACTTCTAATTTATATTTAATAACGTAAATTTACGAATAATTCAATAATTCTTTTTTTTTTAAGTTGAGATTAGTAATTATCTATTTCTAACAGGCTAGATGCCAAAATAAATCAAGTTTAATTTAATTAATTTGAGCTTCTTTCTTAATGTCTTATGAAAAAGTATGGAAGTTAAATAATCGTACAGCTCGCACCAAGAAAAGTCTAAGACTGATTTAGGAAATATAAATGGCGAAAAATCAGTTGCTAATTACGGATTAATTAACAGTCTCTATGTGAATTTGGATTTAAATTACAACTTGCCTATGTACCAGTCTTTGGACCATCCGTCCTGCAACATTGATCGGAGGCAAGAGGAACTTTAAAAGGGACCGAATACTACGCAAATTCCCTCGTCGAGGCAATGGTAGCATCGTTCAGCTTCCTGTCCGTCAGGCTCTGAAAAATATACTTTTTATAAATTGAAAATGAAAATTGCCACTTAAATAAATTGTGTTTGAGTCAAATTGTTGATCGGGAATCTATTTTTAAAAATATTTAAACAGTATTTCAACTTCTTAAGGGTGTTGCGCTCAGAGTGAAAAATTTCTAATTATAAATTTATTAAGGGCATGTGGTAATTACCATAAGAGCAAATTTAGCCCTTAAGTAAAATGAAGCGATCGAACTTTTAGGATAAAACTTGAGTCCAACTCTCTTAAAAGAAAATTTTGGGAAATTTTTATTTTTAGCCTCTATTCGTTTCGAGAATTCAAATTTTTTCAGCTTGAAATTTGAACTATAGTTTATTAATTACAGTTCTTCAATTATAGAGCAAAGTATTGGTTTTTAATTAATGTAAATTATAAGATACATTGAAAAAATTTATGAATTGTAAACAAATTTTGTTAGAAAAATTTGTACTTAAGATTTATGTTAATATTTTATTTTTTAATTAGGAAGATTTTTGTAGCTTTCCTCATTAAAATATGTAATTTTAAATTTGAATACAAGCATTAAATGAAGTTTTGAGCAAGTGACGGTTTTCTTTTCGACATTTGTTCCTGCAATCAGGAAAAGTTTTAATTACATTTAATGGAAGTGAAAAGGCTTTGAAGGTCAAAAGTTGCGCCATTCAAAGTTTTGGCAATTATTTCGAATATACATAAAATGCTTTTCATTTCAAATCCTTTCAAATTAAACTTTTGAAATGAATTTTCATTGAAGTGATATTCATATGTATATCAATTTTGAAGGCTTTGAATTTTAATTTGCACCATTTTTTTATGGTTTAAAATAAATTTTTTAATTTTGAACACTTTCTATTGTTTTGAAGTAAAAATTGAACAATTTAGAACGATATACATTTGAAACCACACAATTTGGAAAATAGAAATTTAAAACTATTTGGCTATTAAGGTCTCTATCTTAAAGTTATTTTTAATTCAGCACTCTTCCGATTTATAGGCTTTAATTTTCAAAACAGTTTAAAATTTTCAGTAACACCCCTTCACCCAGAATCTAATTTTATTTATTTATTTAATTATTTATTTCAAATATTATTTAATCCTCGAAGTAGAAATATAATAATGAAGAAAAGGAATTATGATTTACAAGATTGAGAAGAACAAAAGTTGAACAATTAATTTTTTACAGATTTGGCAGCATCGGAGACCACGGGATCACAAAATGAACCTTCGCTTAGCATAGATATATCTCAAGCTGCAGAAGGAATCGAAGCTGGAAGCACTCCTTCATTAACATGTCGACTCAGCGAACCAGGTCAAATTTTGTGGCTTTCGCCTGGAAGAACTTTGGTCGTCGTGAAAGAGTCAAAGAAAGTTGGAAGATTAGATTTAAAACAAGCTCGCAGACAGGACACAGGAAATTATACCTGCAAAGCAAAAACTGACTCGGGAAAATCCCTCGACAAAACGGTTTATATCCGTGTCATAGGTACAAAAAAATTCCATTTAATTAATTATTAATCGCTAATTTCTAAATATACATTTCTAAAAAACATTTTTTTAGATAAAGAAGTAAAATCTCTATTTAATTTTCAGAACCGGGTAAAATAGAACCTGAAGAAAAGATAAGGACGAAAGTCTTGGAACCAGCGACTCTGACGTGCCACATTTTCGGCGACCCCCTTCAAAACTTCAGTTGGACGAAAGGCAACAGTTCCGAGAATGAAGGATTTTTAAAAGAACACACGATCGTGAAAAGAGTGAATGAGACTTATGTCCTGCTACAATTAAATTTCAAGAGCGTCACTAGAAAAGATAATGGCACTTACACTTGCCGCGCTCGAGATTATAGCACAAATTTATCCGCACAAGTTCATCTTTTCGTGATAGAAGTTCCCCAAGTCAACATAGACTTTATGAAAGCTGTTGGCGCCGGAAGTATATTTTTAAACTGGACTGTAAACGATGGCAATGAGCCGATTAAGAGATACTTCATTCAGCATTTAAAGAAAGGAACAGATCAGTGGCAATTTTATAACGAACAGATCGGAGGCGGAATTACGAGCTACGTTCTAACTGGATTGGAAAAAGAGACGGCTTATCAGATTAAAATCAGCGCGAGTAATGCTGTTGGTAGTTCTCATATTCAAACTGCTCAAGAATGGATCACTACCTTAAAAGAAGGTACGGAAAAAATTGAAATAAAAAGTATAATAAACTAGGTGATCGAAGTAAACAATTTTGCCAAATGGAAATATTGTTTTGGGCTAGAAAATAACGTTTGTTTTTTTATTTCAGATCCGATTTTCATTCCCAACGTTCAGGCGAATGGCGCGACCGAAAATTCGATTACGATAATGTGGTCCTTACCTGAGTCTGAAGAACTGAAAGAACACGTTCATTTTTATAATTTAAAGGCAACTCACAATAATGAAAATTTGGAGACGACTCAAGCTGCTAACGCAGAAAATTATTACGCGTTTATGAACCTCGAACCGGCGACTACTTACAAGTTCAAAGTGCAAGCTTGCAGCGAATACACGAAAAAGTGTGGCAATTGGAGTGCGGAAATTAATGGCACAACTTACGATGGCGGTAAATATTTTTCGATTGATTTAATCAGTTTTGGAATTAGGAATTTAGATAAGATTTACAGATTTAAGTTTCAAAGTTCAATTTTATGTTAAGTTTCATGTTTTATATAGATGAAGGCTTTGAATGTATTCTTTATTAATTTTACAAGAGAGTCTTTGATATTTTTTTTTCAGCTGCCAGCCCTCCTCGAAACCTTTCCGTCACGTGTCGTTACGATAACATAAGCAGCACCAGTTTTATTTTACTGACTTGGGAACCACCAGAAAAACCCAACGGAGTCATCAAGCATTATGGAGTGAATCTAACTGGCACCGCTGTTTATCGAAATGACTTGGGACGTCTCGAAGTCGATTACTGGGGACCGAGCGATAAAAATGCGCTTGGCACTGCTCGGTCTTATCAATTTAATCAGATACCACCTAATACGAATTACACGGTAAGCGAAATTTTATCAAAGGAAGTGACTTTCTTGATCTCTAATCTAATTTTGCATTTCTCCAATGTATTGTGAAATGAAAACTACAAAATCGTCTAATTTGTAATTCTTTAAATTTAAAATCTTGAAATTATAAATGGAATCGATTTAAATTGAAAGCTCTCAGAAATCAAGGTGTCTGTATATTTTAAAAGCTTTAAACTTCAAAGAAACTGAAATTTGAAAATATTAAAGATTTAGAAGTTCTAGAAATCGAATATCTTTTGTAATTTGGAAGCAATATTTAATTTCCCAATTTTTAAATCCGGCGTTTTTAATTTTATAATTTTTATTTTTATTTTTCTTAACTTCAGGTAACACTTCGAGGAATAACGAGGCATCGAAGCTCAGGAAAAGAAGCGATTGCGAACTGTACAATGCCAGCAACAACACCAGATAGAGAGATTTTAAATCTCAGATCCTGGAGGAAAATTGAAAACGAAGGTCGACAGCTTTTCAAACTTTACCTCCCGAGAATTTCCGAACGAAACGGTCCAATTTGTTGTTACCGAGTCTTCCTCGTGAAATTAGGTCCTATGAAAACAATAGGCGATTTGCCACCACCCGAAGAAATTCCCGTTTATTCTTATCAATACGTTCACTCCTCGAATTCCAACGGCGCTTACCTTGCCGAAATGTTCGACAGCGATCGCTTAATTCCTGAGATTTTTCTCGGGGACGGTGAATCATTTAATGGGAGCACTGCCTGCGAAAAATGTATAGGATTGAGGCCCAAACCGATTCCGACAGTCTTGCATTTTATTCCTGAAACATCGATTCCAGTTAATTCAACAAATTCGACCACTCCCGTTCCTTTGGGAACTTCAACTATTTCTCTAGGATTCACAATTCCTGGGGATGTCACGACAAACGTACCCCCTGGTTTTACGGGAATTCCGGTCAGAAAAAGGAGAGAGGACTTAAATGGAAATGGAAATGGAAATGGAGAAGGGGAATTACAACCTTTTCCACCACAGGATGGATTTTTAGACGAGAAAGCGAATTATACGGGATTTATTGAAGTGATTGGTAAGTGAAACGATGGTAATTTATTTCACCAGAGAAAGAACTTTTTTATTTCCGAAGGAAAGTCTGAATCTTTAATCCAAATTTAATTTTAATGTTTTTTTTTTTATTCTAGTTTATGGCAATAAAGAGAATCAGCTGCTGGCAGCTTATAGTGGTTACTTCAATCCTCTCTACGGCGGATTGGATCTGTTGACAACACCCGAGGAAGAAGTCACGACACTCGGAATAATTTTACAGATTTCAATTTTTCTAATTTTGCTCATTGTCGTCCTGCTCATCACGCTCTGTATTTTGCTCAGATATTCTAAAAGGGCACAAGGAGGCGAAGAAATAATTACTTTGAGAAACAGCTTTAGGTGAATATGAAAGTTTACTAATATAAAAACGATCACGTTTTTATTCCGATCACGATTGCTAAGGATTCTGCCTTCAGTGCCCGATTTCTTCGAATTTAGGTGCACTTATCTTTTTTTTTTTTTTTTATCTATTCCTCAAGGGCGCTTTAAATTTGCCCTCAAACGAAATGTAGGTACACCTAAAATTGTTAAACGCTGGGAATAATCTCTGGTTTTAATTTTTAAATTTAATATTTCTTATATAAATTTAAAGCCTTGTGGGTTTTGTTTAAAAGAAATTGGGTAGCAATTAAAACACCGAAGAAAGCGGGCATTGAGAAAGCCAAAAAGAGCAGTAACCGCTTCAAAATTTCTAATCGACGTTTCACTCTGACAGACATCTTTGCAGAAGCCTAAGAGGTCGTCATCAGCTCGTGGCAGCCAGTCCACCGGACATGCCACCAATTCCGAAATCTGACCTGTTCCAAGCCTACGTCGATCGTCACCGAAACTCTGATTACGGATTCCAACACGAATTTGAACTCCTGCCCGACAAATTCACCGACCGAACGACCCGAGCCTCCGAATTGCGAGAAAATCTCTACAAAAATCGTTACCCAGATATCAAATGCTACGACCAAACCCGAGTTCGTCTCACCCAAATCGACGGGATTCTTGGATCCGATTACATCAACGCCAACTTCGTCCTCGGTTACAAGGAGCGCAAGAAATTTATTTGCGCCCAGGGACCGATGGAGAATACAGTTTGCGATTACTGGCGAATGATTTGGGAACAGCATCTAGAATTAGTTTTGATGCTGACGAATTTGGAGGAATATTCAAAAACGAAGTGTGCGAAATATTGGCCGGATAAAGGCGAAACGAAAAACTTTGGAGATATTACAGTCGAGCATGTGAAGGAAAGACCCTTTTCGGATTATGTTGTGAGGGAATTGAAAATGACGAGGTCGGGGGAGAGAGATTCGAGGACGATTGTTCAGTATCATTTCCTAGTCTGGAAGGACTTTATGGCCCCGGAACATCCACACGCGATATTGAAATTTGTTAAGAGAGTAAATGAGGCTTATTCGCTAGAGAAGGGACCGATTTTGGTGCACTGCAGTGCAGGAGTTGGAAGAACGGGGACTCTAGTCGCTTTGGATTCTCTTCTGCAGCAGCTCGCTGAGGAGGGACAAGTCTCTATTTTCAATACTGTCTGCGATTTGAGGCATCAGAGGAACTTTTTGGTACAATCGCTTAAGCAGTATATATTTATCTATAGAGCGCTCATGGAAATGGCACAGTATGGAGACACGGAGATTCAGGCGTCGATGTTGAAAGCGGCGGTTGAAAGACTCAGGCAGAGGGAAAATGGGAAAGAAAAGTGTCGGATGGAGGAAGAATATGATGTGAGATTTTTTTTTAATTCATTCAATATTTTTTCTCGTTAAATAATGTGAAATCAATCGAAATCCCTTTAAATCATTTATAAATCCTTTAACATTCTTTCGAAATACCGTAAAATCTTTTTATGTCTTCCAACCTTTTACAATTGGTGAAAAACTCCTTGAATTTCGTTAAAATTCCTCAGAATATTTTTGTAACATTTGTAATCCTACAAAATTTCCTTAATTTATGTAGAATTTGTAATTAGTTGTAATTGTACTAAAAATCTTTTTTCTTTTTTTTTTTTTTTTTTAAGAAAATCGTTGCTGTTTTGGAAGACCGAAAATCTTTCTCGGTTGGCGGAGCCGAGGAAAACAAAAGTAAAAACCGAGATGAATCGGTGATACCCTACGATAGAAATCGAGTTATTTTGACACCTGTTCCTGGGAGAGAACACTCCACTTATATCAATGCCTCGTTTATCGAGAGTTACGATAATTCTGAATCATTTATCATCACGCAAGATCCTATGGATTCCACCATTGCGGACTTCTGGAGAATGATTTCAGAGCATTGCATCTCTACAATCGTCATGCTTTCAGATGTAAGAATTTTTTATATCTATTTAATGATTAATCCTTTGAAATGTTTTATATGCTTTTAAATTAAGAATTGCTTCAATTGTTATTTTTCCGAATTAAATTTATCTCAAGTTGTCACCTATCAGGGTGGCGACTTAACCGGGAAACCAGGAAGGACTGAGAAACGACCGAGAAAAAACTGGGAATTGACCGGAAATTTACTTCTGATTGCAGTAAAATTCAAGTTTTCATTCTTTTAATAGGCCATCCTGCCTATTCACCTTTTTTCATCTATTTTGAATTTTTTTGCCCATTTCACCTATTTTGGTGATTCCTTTTCACCTTTTTTTTTGATAAAGTTGCATCTTATGAAGAAAATTGATAAAGTTGAATCTTATGAAAAATTATTGAGATTGGAATTATAGGATAATTCCGGGTCATTAAAATTCCCTAAAATCATTTAAAATGTTTTGAAATCCTTTCAAATCTTTTAGAAATCTTTTCAAATATTTTTAAATTTTCTAAAGTACTTTAAATTATTTCCAATTTTTAAAAATCATTAAAGATATCTTGAAATTTTCTAAAATCATTTAGAATCCTTGAAATCCTTTTAAATCGCTTGAAATTCCTAGTAATTTTTTTTAATCACTTGAAATTCTCTGACATCACTTGAAATTTCCTAAAATCACTTAAAATATCTTTAAATCTTTGAATTTCTGTGAAATTTCTTGAAAATCGTTTAACTATTCTCAATTCTTTTAAATTACTTTTAAATTCTTTCTTCTAAAATCACTTAAAATCTCTTGATAATCCTTGACATTTTTTAAAATCAATAAAAATTTCCGAGAATCTTTTTAAATCATCAGCTGAAATTCCTTCAGTTCCATTGAAATTCTTTAAAATATTAACTTGGATTGGAAGTCAAGGTTTTTTCTCTAATAGGTTTAAAAACTCTAAAATTACCTTTTCCTTTAAAAAAAGTAACTTATAGTGACTATTTCTTAAAAAAAGTGACTTGCAAGAAAAAAGTGACTAAGTGACCTAAGTGACTGTGTGGCAGCCCTAATGACAATAGGTACTGTGATGACTCTAATTAATGATTTGTCTATCTCTTTGTCTTTTAGTTGAACGAGGGTTCGAGAAAATGTCCTCGATACTGGCCAGACGACGAGGGGATGTACGATCACATCAGGGTGCGATATATTCAAAGCGAGAGTTGTCCCTATTACACGAGACGAGAGTTCTGCGTTTCGAATACAAAAATCGACGAGAATATCGTCGTTACACAGTATCAGTATCATGGGTGGCCTACAGTCGAGGGCGAAGTTCCTGAAGTGACCCGAGGCGTTATAGAACTTGTCGATCAGACTCTTTCGAATGGTGCGGAAAATACCGGGCCGCTAGTTGTCCATTGCAGTTGTGGTTCCGACAGGAGTTCCATGTTCGTAGCCTTTAGCATATTAGTTCAACAACTCAGAACAGAAAAGCGGATAGACATCTTTACCACCGTCAAAAAACTTCGATCGCAAAGGCACGGAATGATCGGCTCTTTTGTAAGTTCCTCTCTTTTATTAACTGTTGAATTATTTTCGAATTTCAATCGCTTTGTCATTTTTAAAAGCACCACAATTGAAAAGAATTGCTTTTTCAAATGAAAACTCAATATCCAAATATATTTTGGTTCCAGGCACAGTACGAGTTTCTGCACCGAGCGATTGTGAATTACTCAGACCTGCACAATCTTGCCGACGACGAACCAGCCTCTTAATGAAGGGAGGTGAAAGGTTAGGCCCGAAGGACTCTGCAATTATTTTTGCTCGCGCTTTAATTCACACCATCCCTTGATTAGCGCCAAAAAGAGGCGTCTTTATCGCATATTCGATAAGCAAGAAACTCCTCGATATTTATAAGGACTAAGGAACGAACCTTACCTACCTTTAAGCCGCAAATGAACGACCGTGAATCCACGAAAAAAAAGCCACTGCACGAACTTTAGAAATCGAGACGGGGCAATTGTTGTTACTCAGCTTCTTGTATTATAAAAATAACTCAATTTAGTTCGATATTTGTGTCTGCGAATGTGCGTGTATCCTCGAAAATTCACGACTCTCGATAATTTCAATATCTCGTTTCTAATCGTAAAATAAAAAAAAAAAAAGAGAGAGAGAGAGAGAGAGAGAGAGAGAGAGAGAGAGAGAGAGAGAGAGAGAGAGAGAGAGAGAGAGAGAGAGAGAAATCCGAGATTTTCGGATTCGATAATGGAAGTTTCCAAAATTAAATCAATTTACTAAGAAAATTTGAAATCTAGAAGTGACTAGATTCTGAGGAACCCAAAGTTTATATTTGAAGTTTGAAATTTTAGAAATTTAATCTTTGGAAGTTTATTGATTAATCCTCAGAGTTTAACAAAGTGAAATTTTTCATTTCGAATCCTCTTTTTTTTTTTTTTTTTTGTTGTGAACGACGCGAGTTTCGTGCGTGAAAGCCGAGAGCGAAGACTTTTCCGAGTTTGAAATTTGGAATTGGAAGAATCACCGGATTGAATCTCACGTCCGAAGTTACCCAAGTCAAGTCTCGAGTGGGTCTTTCGATTTTTTTCGAATCCTCGAGGCTACCGTTTTTACAGTAACTAAGAAGGAAGACCAAGAAGTCAGAAATAATCGATCAACAATCACCTAATGAAAGAAGAAACTGATCAATTGACAATTATTTTTCGATCGATCTACCATCAGATATTGTAACTTGTAATTTGTAATCCGTAATCTATAATTAGTGATTTTTTATCCAGTGGGAGAAGAGGAAGGCTTTTTCTACCGCTTTGAATTTTAATCAGTGAGGTGCAAACTTATTTAACCATTGTGCTAAATGTAAATCAATAAAACTAAAAGTTTTATTGAAGAAAGACTGATATCTGTATTATGCACACGATTTAGGAGTGCACAAACCGCTTTAATTGTGATAAGTTGAACCCGCGATGGAAAAAAGAAAGAAGCTCCCTTTGCTTTCTATGAGTCGAACAGGAAATAATTTTTAGTCAAAATTAGGAATTTTCTTCAATTTCAATTTTTTTGGGCTGGAATTTGGACGCTTCCAAACTTCGGGACTTTGTAAATTTGGATTATAAATTCAATGCTCTCAAAAACAAAGCCTTCCGAATAAAAAGAAGTCCTTAAAATTGATCAATTTTCAAATGAAATGTGTTTATTTGAAAAATTGGTTTGGAAGTTTTCTATCAGTGTGACTGAGAAGAGGATAAAAAAAATGCCAATATTTTTACAATAGAGCACACGACGACCAATAATAAGAATAACGTATCTAAAGTATAGTTACTGTAAAGACGGCGTCCTATTTTTTCCGGGACATTAGTGTAAAATGTAAGAGAACCCGACGTGTGATAATGTAAATGATCACTATTTTCGAAAGCAATTACTTGTAAAACTAGTCAGATGTCTGTGGCTTTCGACGATCGAGAAGCCTATGCTATACATATTATATACTAACGTATATATATATATATATATATATTATACAACATACATTCACACTGGTGATAATAATTATTTTTTGAGCGAATAATAACGCTCGATTACCGAGGCGGCCTAGAATCTAAGCTGGATGAAAAGATTTGGAATATTTGTGGCACTTAATAATTTTTTTTTTTTGGTAGTTGGTGTCAAATTTTAAACGCTTTTGACTATTATTTCAAATTAAAAACGAAATTTGCCCAGCTCTGCAAACAAATTCTCAAAGCCTGAATTCTGAGATTTTGTCAAGCGTTTTTCTTATTCGCCAATTCTGGAAAATTGTACTTTTGATACGTACGAGATTTTCCGAAATACGTATAAATATTGAGAATAAATGCCCCATTATAATAAATTAAGGTGCAAATAAAAAGTATCTTTTTTTTGTGCCAATTAGAAAATTTTTTACTTTTGAGATTTTATATTTGTTGTACTGGATTTAACTAGTAATGATTTACAAATTTTGTAACATATCTAAAAAATAAGAAAATTGAAGTTAGTGGCACAAGAAAAAGAATTTGATATCTAAATCCCGTCTTTAAAGATGGTGATGTCTTTATTGTAAACTTCGCTTTTTTCTATTGCTTTTTGCGAGAACTGAATTTACAGAACTTCCGCTTTTTGATTGTATTTATCACATTTTCACTGCGCAACTTCCTTTCTAAAGCGGCCGAAACTAAACTAAATATATGTACATTTATATACATAGATATTATTATTAAATTCTCTTGATATTAGGAGTCTTTTCGTGAAAATTACGCGCCCTTTGCTCAATTAATTGAAAATGATTGAAGAGCATGAGTGAGAATTTAAACTGAAAATAGTAAATTATCGGACAATAAAAAAAAACGATACATACAGTGTGTGCAGTATTTTTTATTCTGCCAAGGAAAACAAATTTATGCAATTTTTTAAAATTTAAAGGCACATATTTTCATTTTTTTTTTTTTTTTTTTTGTATAATTTGGAAGTTTTAAGATTTTGCAAGTTTTAAGAGTTTGGAATATTTCGAATTTAGGACTATTTATAATTTTGGTACTTTCATATTTTTAGCAGTTTTCAAATTTACTATGGTCTCTGATTCTTTTCAAGTTTAAAATTGGATCCCCCCTAATCTTTAAAACGAAAAATGATTTTATTTGACATTTTTAACAAAAAAAAAAAAAGGATTTTAAACTTAGTTTGAATAAATTAACTCTAATCTCATTGCTTGATTTTGAAAGGAAGTTCGTTGAAAATTCTTAACGAGAGCATCTCGGACTCTGGAAAAAACTTGTTTATATTGCCGACCCTCGGGGCTGAAAGTCACGCCACTTTAGAGAAAAAGTAGCGCAATTGGATTTTTTTTTCAGTTTTTTTCACTGGCGGTTCCTGATTGCAAGTCTAGTCGCCCGAAGCGAGACCCTTGCGATGAGAGTTTAACTTGGAAATATAACTACGTGCTTGTATTTATATCTCCACTCGAAACTTCCTTTGAAACCTCGTTTCGACAAGAAGAAGATTTTAAATTATGCTCCAAGCCCCGTATTATCTGTTTTTATCTTATTTTTTAGTCAACCAAATTTAAATTCAATTGTACAAATTATTTTAGAATTCTTCAATCTTTTGATTTAAAATAAATTCTCGACATTTAAAAGAGAATAGACATTTAATTTTGCTATTTTAGTATGTATCTTAGATTTTAAAATTCGAAACACATTTAGATTTTAGAATTTGCTTATAAAAGTGGAAAATATTTTTAATTGACTGTGAATCGAAATTTTCGATTCTGCCTTTTTTTTAAGTCGTTTATTCTTACAGAAAAATAGAATAAAAACAAAAACAGAGAGAAAACATGATGGTCCTGTGAATAAAAACTCATAAAATGACCTAATATAAAAATTGACAACCTACTCAATATTATCTAAGTATATTCGAATCTTAAAAATAAGCAACTCAATTGTTCGACGGAAAGAAAATGTTAAAATTTGTTCCTGAAGTGGCTATTTTTTCACAATTTGAAACAGTAATTCAAAACTTGAAATTCCATGTTTTGTAAATTTGTAATTTCACAAAAATTATTGTTAAATTAAAAAAAAATATGTTTTACTTTAGTTACAAATTTTTTCAACGTGCCATCAGAAGATTCGATCGCGAGAAAAATAATTTCTATCGAAATTTGATTTTGCAGCTAAGAATATTGTAATGTAAAAAATCATTTTGAAAAGGGAAAAATTATTTTTCTCAGCAGGTTTTTGCGTACGCTTCGCGTGTGTATACTTGTATGATAAAGGGCTGAGAATATTTACGTAGGACGTAAGATTTTTTATGATAATCGATTTAAAAATAAGCGTAATGCGAAACAAGACCTTTTTCTATCAACTGCGTGTTTGTAAAACAGAAAAGTGCAGTGGTTAATTGAAAAGTGATTAATTCATTAATTAATTACTAGATTTTATACTTTATACAAATTTTGAGAGTATAGGATTAAAATTGCACTTGATATAAAAAGAAAAACTGCCCCACACAATGCGAGATTACAAGAAATGTATTACAATCCTTTCTGTTTCGATTTTATCGCAATTTTAATTGTTAAATTAAAATTCCTACGAATGACATTGTACATAAATCTACGAGAAATTGCTGTCGTTTTAATATTTTTTTATTCGCCTTGGCTAAATATCGAGTTTTCTCTTTTACAAAAAAGATAATTCGAGATATTGGCTCAAAATAAAAGAACTTTAATTTCGAAGTTTAAGTATTTGTTTAGAATTATAGATTGTTAATTTTAATTGTATAGATTTTGAATTTTAATACTTGTAATTCTAGATTTCTAATATTTTAATATTAGAGAAATAATCCAAAAGTGTTCATTTTTCAAATCGTTTCGATATTTAGTCAAAAAGAACAGCAAAGTGAAGTCAACGAATCAGTGATAAATCAACCAAAGGCACTTTTTTTCGAAATGTAGAAAAATTGATTACACAGAAAATTGAAATTCACATTTTACTGGTTCGTTTGCTTTACGGAATCCTTTTAAATGTTAACAAAATTCTGATTTGCGTCTGCACGCAAACAGAGACTGAACAGAGAGACAAATTTTAATAGGTTTTATTTTTGTAAATTGTTTCTTTTTCCTGTCCGTACTGCTTAGTGCTAATGTATTATCATTCTGCTGTAAATCGAAAGACGCTGAAATTTAAATGTAATTATCTGTGATTTGTAATTTGTTTTAATAGATCTACGTCTGCAGAAAATAATTCGTGTTCTTATTTATATTTTAAACTAATTATTTCCAATATGACATTTAAAAAAAAGTTATATACAAGAATTTCTTTCTACTTCCTTTTTTTTTAACTTGGAATATCAACTTTAAGTAATTAAACATTTAAGTTCATTCCCATTTCTTCTTGAAGAAAATTAACTATACAATTTGAAAAAAAAAAAAAAAAAACTTATAAACTAGAACTAAAATTAAATTTGGCAGGAATATCTGGCTTTGATATAAAAAAAAGACGTAGTACAAAGAAAGTGGAATTTATGGAATCAAATTTAGGCAATACTTCGCTTTCGAAAAGACCAGTTTGTGAAACTTTTCCGACTACGTCCCGTGAGGGGATTTTTTTTATCGATGGCTTCGGCAACAATTTTTACCAATTGGAGAAAATCATCCTGCTGTTCTCTTGGGGCGAAACTCCCCAGTTTCGGATACATCAAAACACCCACCATGAATAAAAGAGCCATACCAATGAAACTACTAACGGCTACAAAAAGTGGATTTGTCATCTGCTTTTTCGATTCCATCGTTTCAGAATCCTCGTTTATATTATCGGGCTGAAAAAAAGAATTTCTCGTTATGCTTTCATTCATTCATTGAATTTTAAATTGACTATTTCTAAACCCTTGAGAATTAATTTTGATTAAATTCAAATATTTCCGGAAAATTAATAGTTTCCATTTCTATAAGGTTTACAAATCCAACTTGCTTCTCCAATTTTTTTTTTATTTAAAAACTCTAAACTTCTTCAAATCGTAGAATATTTTAAATCGTTGAAGCAATATTAAAGTATTTTTTAATACATATTTCGAAATTCTCAGACGCTTTCTAAATTAATATTTTTTAATTTAAAGTGCAATTTTCGGCATTTTTCGAATTGGGAGGCTTTCAATTTTTTACTTCCCCAAAAATTTCGGCAGACTAATTTAAAAAACTTAAAACTTTTTCATTTTAATTTTGAATTATTTGTAACTGAAACTTAATTTAAGTAATTGAAAAATATTTTTTTGAATTTGCTTGCATTTTAAAAATATAAAATCTTGAAAATGTTTAGACATTTTCTAAAATCTTCTAAAATCCTTTCAAATAATTGAAAATTTTCTCAAATTTTGTGGAATTTTTTAAATATATAAAAATCCTTTAATAATAGAATTTAAAAATAGAATAAAAATAAAATCGGAAAGAAAACTTGATTGTTCTGTGAATGAAAATTCCTCGTAAAATGACCGAATACAAAAATTGTCAACTTAATCAATATTATCTTGTGTAATTATTTGAAATATAAAAATAAAAATCTTTTAATAATATTTTACAATCCTCTAATAATTCTTCGAAATAGTCTAATACTTGTTAAATCTCTTAAAGATTCTCAAATCTTCTCAAATCTTTGAAAATTTATAAAAATGATTCAGAATTCATACAAAATATTTTGGAATATCTTAAAATAATATTGTCCAATTCTCTAAAATTTGTATCTAAACTTCTGAAAAAACCTATGAAATTGTGATTTTTTCAAAGCCTCTTTGAATTCTTCTTTTTCATTTGCAAATCTTTTGGAATCTATGAAAATTGGTTAAAATTTTTGAAATTACTCAAGTGGTTTAAAATTTTAAGTACTTGAATAATTAATTAGGTACTGTCAAATTAAAAACTTGAGATTTTACGCCTAAAAAAATACTTCAATTCCCTAACTCTAACAATTCCATAAGTCCAACCGGACGTAAATTGAATTGAATTGAATAATAGAATAACTCACTATCGTTTTGTATCCATAATTATTTCTGAGTTCGTTCCCAAAGGACTTGAGAGGGAAAAAATAGTAGCTGTATTGGGATTGAGGTATTTCCAGATGAGTGGAAGTGACTCTTGGTGTTTTTCCTGATAAAAGACTAGTCGTCAAAGGCAAAAGTCCCACAGGGGCTCCTTTTTGCAATGCGTTTTCATACATCGCTGCCAGCTGAATATTCGTCAAACCAAATGTTCCGGATGCGTCTTCTTTCCAAGGATTATTAATCGCCTGGGGCCTCGATACCACCTGCTAAAAATTTATATCCATCAAATTTCACATTTTTATATATTCTTTCCTATTAAAGATATTATTTCCCAAATTTAGGCGATTTATACTTCAATTCAAAAAATTTAAATTTGAATTTAATTTATAAAATTCGGACTTTAGATTTAAATTTTAAAGTTTAAAATTTTAATTTAAATTTCAAGTCTTTCAAATTCCAATACTTTACGGTCCTTAAATTGTAAATATTTCTAAACTAAAAAATTAGTTATAAGATGAATTTAGATTGTTTACTTTAGAGTTAGAATATTTAGAAACATTCTGAAGTTTAAAAATTCAAATTTTCTGAATTGTGGGTCTTAAAATTTTCTAAAGAAATTTCAGCTCTTTTTCAAAATAGGAAAGCGTAATAAATAAAATTGGTAAAAATAATAAAAATGAATAATTAGAGGGGATAGATCGTTTTTATTTTTGATAGTCACCTGAATGTTGGTGCCCAAATCGACAAGATCATTGTCAATCTTGTTAATGGAGATTGGTTGAATTTGATTACGAGGGTATTGATTATGATCGAACTGATAATAATCTGGCCCAGTTTTCCAATCTCGATTTCGAGGAACTTGGTTCTTTTCATTATTGTGAAATGAAACCAAAGCTAGCTGATCACTTTGAACTGTATTTGGATTCGGAGAAACGGGATTGTTAAATGATTGCAGCTCTTGTATCACTTTTTTTAGATAAACGTCGCTAGATTCCTCACTAATTGCATCGATTGCAAGTATTCCTTGAAATGGTAGCAATGGCACTATCATCATCCAAAGTGATGAGCCAATCCTTTTTAATCTCATCTTACTCGTTCAAACTTCTTGATTCTGCACTTCATTAATCAAAGTTGACCTGAAATAAAAAAAACCTTTTATTAACAAAAATAAACTTCTGTTTTTTTTTTTATTCTTGGAATGATTTTTTCTTAGGAAATTTTTTGCTTTCAAGTTTCAAATAAAAAGCCTTCCAAAATTTGCAAAATAACTTTCAAAAATTCGGACTTGCCTTATAACGGAAATCAAATATTTTTTCAAAGCTCTAGAGTTTTACAGATTTAGAAAAAAGTAGTGAACTTTGCGGTACTCTGAGTACTTTCACAAATTAAGGAGAATAAAAATGGAAAAATTATAATTTGCCTATTTCGAACACGTGCTTCCAAAGTTAACGAGTCTTTCAGTATGGAACTAGTTTTACAAGTCTTCACCTCTTGTGAAGAAAAATAAAATTTTATAAAACGGAATAAAATATAGTTATTGAGAATCATAAAGTTTTCTCTCTTAATTGGATTAGACACTGAGATTTAGTGAAAAGATTAGATCAGATGATTTCTCTTCTAGTTGTTAATTAAGCAATATCAGAGACTTATTAATTTTTAATTCATTATTTAACTCATTATGACCGGAAAAAACGATCATATTACGATTACAATTTTCCTCAATTAAATTTATCATTTTTTAT
>JAUESH010000036.1:3208232-3225957 GCA_032275165.1 Synergus magnus
GGGACGCTACGGGAGGGGAAAAACCGTGAACTGTGCATATAACCGCGGTGCAAATAATCGGTGCATGAGTGTATTTAACAATTTTCATCAAAATCCAACCCCCAACTTTTAAGAGACTCTTTATCTGATATTTTTTTTATTAATTAGAACGAGTCTAATTTTTTATTCATTTTTTTTTTTAATTGAAGAAACTATTTTTTTTTAATGTAGATATAAAAATGCTGAAATTGAAGGATTCTAGTTCTGACGTAAATCGTAAAACATAAACTTTGAAAAAGTACCCTCTTGCATTTGAAATCGAGATGTTGCTTTCATCGCGAAATGTGCATTGAATTGAACATTCTTTTTACAAGCGGCTATAAAAAGTGGACTCATTCACGTAGGGACTCTTTTATGGGCGCTTCTGCGTAAATATATATTCCTGAGTTGAAGAAGGTTCTTCAAAAGAATTCGCACCCGCGCAAATCTTCAAGTGCCTTTGAAGCCTCATTCGTTTTTTTATTTTTTATAAAAACTGGCTAATTTCGAATAACGAAATGTGAGTTAAAAGTAACTTCTATTCGAACCTCGATGCAAACCTGAAATTTGAAAAATAATTTCAATACGAAATCGGGAGAAAATGTTAAAAAATAAAAATTTTGAAGTCGTTTGCAATTCAAACTCACACTTGAAGGTCTTATTTCTTAAAAAGAAAATCTAGAACATAAAGAGTTTTTTTTATGAGAAAATTGATGGACGTTTCCATGAATAATCTACTTTTCTCTTATTGCAAATACTCATACGATAAAAACATCGGGAAAACGCCTTCCTCATTTTTGTGTCAGGCATCTATTCTCGTCCATTTCCAGAAAGTTATTATTATTGAGCTTGTCATAAAATAATGACAGCTTAACCAGGTGTAACGGACCTCAGAAACGAACTGACGAAGCATAGATCCGCCTATCCTCGTTATATTATTTATATGTCTTCCTACTAAATATAAATTTTTTTCCACTCGAATTATTTCAAATTATCTGGAAAAAATAAGATCAATTTCTAAACTTCTTGTTCATTACAATTTGAAGCATTTTTTTCAAATTGCAGTGTTCTCGAATTTTAAATAAATGTAAAGCCTCAAAATTAAAAGAATTTTCAATTCCAAAACGGCAAAATTGTCAAATTAGTTCAGTCACTTACCATTTCAAATCCTGAAATTGTAAAATCTGCAACGCCTGAAAAAAATTGCAAACCAAATCAAAAATTGAAACCGAAACTGTACAATTAACAATAAGTAAAATATAATCCATACGAACTGAAATAATAAAACCTTTCTCGAATGACACTTCTTAATTAAAAATCTGATATCGATAAATAAAAGAAAGTAGATTAAAGGTTTCCCAAGGATCTAGGAAATTGAGTAAAGGTCAAGAATCAAGGAAATCTAGCCTCGAGTGGTAGAAAGTGATTTAATGATACTTGACTTGCAACAAACGTGCGTCGTATGTAGCACCCTCAGTATTCCCTAAACTTAAAAAAGAGCCACTAATCTACTGTACTTTTTTCTTCAGTTACTCATCAGATACAAAAGAAAGTAGTCGCGTTTTGGCAGAATACGAATTGAATTAATTAATAAAAGTTCAGTTGCCTTTCGCAGCACGAATTATTTTGCAAATCTCGATCCAGGTTCGTCCGTAGGAACTACAAATGTCGCAGACTTTCGGCGAATTAGAGGACGAGGGTTGGTTTCCGTGACAGCCAACAGTGCTCGAGGATGAGAGGCTGACTCGATCAGATGAGCTTGCCTCTTGTGAATAATCCTTGAGAGTTATCGAGAGATTGCGTAACTCTTCCACCGACGGAAGATATTTGCTTTTGTTGCTTCGCACCCGAAGCGAAGCTGGTAGAGTTGCTGAACTGAAGGAGCCGCTGGACCTGGAGGTGCTCGAGGGAATATCGCTTAGAAGAGGCGATCTTGAAATCCCAATCGATCGACCTGAAGGCGAAGAGAGACGCAAACAGTGCAGAAGGCTGAGTCAATCATTGAGGAGACCTTGCGATACGCTAATCAGTTGTTCCTTCAGCAAGCGGAAAGATGGTCGAACTTCCGGACTGTGGGCCCAGCAAATTCGCATTACCTGACAAATAAAAGGAATTTTTTCATTTTTAAGTTCGAACTCATTTTAAAGGTTTATCAAATTAGAAATCTTTCTCATAGTAGAAAAAATTAAAATAAATTGAAGTTTATCCAATATTCTTCTTATAAAAATTCTTAAAAATCGAATATTAAAAAAGAAGATTAAATATATTAGAGAACTAAAGAACTAAGTAAGGTATTTAAAATGAAGGAATTTAATTAAAATTTAATTTAATTCTCCCTCAACTATTCTTTCTTACACTTACTCGAATTCTTTCTCTTCTTCTTTAAATTTCTTATTGAGTCAAGATACGTAAAAAGAGAAAATGCAAACCTCGTAAACTTCTTTGAAGCAAGCCTTAGGTTTTTCTAGAATGATGCCGCGTTGAACTCGCTCAACAACTTCGGTGTTCTTCAGTCTTCCATAAGGCATCTTACCACAAGTAAAAACCTCCCACATGAGGACTCCATAGGCCCAAACGTCGGACTTGGAACTAAATCGAGTATAATTCAATACCTCGGGTGGGGCCCATTTTATTGGGAATTTGGTACCACCGCTGCTAGTGTATTGGTCATCCAGGACGTACCTAAAATAATAAAACTACTTTCAAAAACTGAAAGACCAACAATAAAGCTAATTATAAATTATAAATTTACAAAAAATTAATTTCAAATGTCCTTGAATTTTTATTTAGAAACAAAAAAGATAAATAAATAAAAAGCTTACAAGTAATTCCGAAATTTGAAAGTACTTGAATTTTATAAACTTCAGAGGTTCCAAATCTTTTAAAATTCTTAGAAACCTTTTGAAATCCCTTAAAATTCCATGAAATCCTTTAAAATTCGACGAAATCTTTTTAAAATCTCTCGAAATCTTTAGAAACCTTAGAATCTCAAAGAAAACTTAGAAATTCTTAATAATCCTTCGAAATCGTTGGAAATCTTCTAAAATATGTTAAATAAACTTTAAAAGCTATATATTTAATATCAAAGACAAATTTTTTTTCCCTGACTTCCCTGACATATGGCCACCCTTTTAAAATCGTTTCAAAATTGGAACCATTCTTTACTGACATTTATGAATCAAAAACTGATCTAAAATTCAAATTATTTAAAATATAAACGAAAGCCAAAGCTTCCAAGTTATTTAAACGCCCAAATAAAATCCCCGCTTCCGAAAACAATTTCAGACTGAAGCTTGAAAACAAGGAAGCCAAAAATAAGATCAAGGGCTATAATTTCTCCTTGAGTGTAACTTATAGACGAAAGTTAGACAAAAGATGCAGTGAACGTTACCTGGCAAGGCCAAAATCAGCTACTTTGACTACGTTTTCAGAGCCAACGAGGCAGTTTCGCGCCGCGAGGTCCCTGTGGATGTAATTGTGCCTTTCCAAGTAAGCCATTCCCTTGCAAACCTGAAAGGAAGAATACATGTGGGATTACGTTATCTCGCTGACGATGACTTTTTCCCGAGAGAAAGACAGCGATGCTTACAGAGAATAACACCGGCAATGAAGAATGAAGAGCACGAAATCGATTTCAGGGATGAGAGGAGCGACTCTCTTGGGACAGTCATTCAAGGCAAATGGGAAATAAAACTTCCAAAGCTTCTCTCGAAATAGCACTTTCGACTATATTTCCTTTTTTTTAGGAGAGAGAAAATCGGCGCGTCAAGTAATTTAAAGAGAATTGCAATGAATCTGATGCACTTAAAGGACGAGTTTATCTGCAATTTATGATCCATTCGAAGCCGAAGAGAAAAGCTTTTTTCATTTACGGAAAGGCCAATCGTTGAGATGTTGAATTAATTAACTATAAATATATGAGAAATAAAAAGGTTCCTTATTTATTCGGATTAGAGATATCTTTGAATTTATAATGCTTCAAAATTTTTCATGGCTTAAAATTTTGAACGATTAAAAATTATACATCCAGAATTGGAACAATTCTGAATTACTGACGTTTCCAAATTATAAACTGTTGCCAAATTTGATTTAAATAAAATTTGAAACGCATCCGAATATTTTTTTACATTCGAGACGTTTTTGAATTGAAAACGCTCCCAATATTCGAAGCTTCTGTATTTTAAATCCTTTAAAAATTAAAACTATTCCAAATTTCAACTTATTTAATTTAGGAATGCTTTCGACATTCAGATGGTTTCAAACTAAAAACGTTCCAAGCATTTTCGCAAAATTGAACCGCTGGACGTCACGATATTTTATTATTTTTGGGTAATATGAAACTTTGAAAACTCACCTGTATACACATATCCAATAAAAGTCCGACATTAGTTCCAAGGGAAGCTTCGTGTCGACGGAGGTAGTTT
The DNA here is from genome assembly GCA_032275165.1 of Synergus magnus. Taxonomy (NCBI): domain Eukaryota; kingdom Metazoa; phylum Arthropoda; class Insecta; order Hymenoptera; family Cynipidae; genus Synergus; species Synergus magnus. Next base: position 3,212,675 of record JAUESH010000036.1, read on the forward strand.
AGAAGAGATCCGTGTCGCATGTACTCGGTGACTATGTAAATTGGTCTATCTTTACTGCAAACACCGTAGAGTTGGACTAGGTTTTGGTGCTGCAGTTTTCTGTAAACAAAAATTCAATTTAGGAACTTGCCAACTTGCAATTGGTTTCCGAAAAATTGGAAGCGAATGTCTTTGAATTTTAAAGAAATTGACACGCGGAAGCAAATAAAAAATTCGGGCAGACCTACAAATTTTGAGAAAGGATACAATTGGAAAGGGAAATACAAATTTTAAGGTTTCTGAAATTTATTTGGACCTGAAAGATGAAAACCTTTGAATTTTGAAAGCAATTCAAATGCGAAAATTTTCCATTTTGGAAGCGTCCTATTTTCGAAAGCGGTTCAGTTTTGAATGGGACAGAAATTAAAAATTTGAAAGCCTTCCAAATTAAAATTTAAAAGCGCTTGAAATTGTTGGCGTCATGAGAGTGTTTTATACGACGGATTATGATAAAAATGAAATCTTACGTCATCACTTTAGCTTCTTCAATAAAATCATCTTCAGACATGGTGCCTTCCTTCATCATTTTCACAGCAACGTCAATGGATCCACGCCAGATTCCTCTTCGCACGACACCAAACTGACCAGAACCGAGTTCTTCCAATAAATGAAGCTCGGCAGGATCGATTTCCCATTTATCTGTAATAGAAAATCAGAGATTTTCAGCTTTATATTTCACAGAGCCTTTGTTAAAAGTTATCAGATGCGGGTAGATTTACTTTGGTGAAAATTCGCTGAGGATGAGGAAGAGGATGTGGATAAGGGAGATCAGATCGTTAAAGCACCGGGATTCTGAAAATGAGGAAGAGACGAGTAAAAGGGGTTTTAATTGGATTTTTAATTGATATAATTGGTGTTAAAAAAAATAAAAAATCCCTAAAAACTAAGTCTATCGTGCAATAGATAAACTTCAAAGTTATGGGAATTCTTTCAAAGGTTTTGTCTTATTAGGAATATAATTAGCAGTATATTTATGTACTTGATAGTAACGGGGTGTCTACTAATTTTCGCCCACCAAATTCTCGGTTATATACATGTTTTTTTCCGGTTGTAAATTTCAAGTCCTCTTTTAATAAAAGCACAAATAAAAGGTTTGCAATCATAATAATAATTTATAGGTTGTCAAATAATTTAAGGTTGTTAAAGATTTAAAAAGATTTTAAGGTGTTTCGAAAGATTTTCAGGAACTTTAAAGGATTTCAAAAGTTTTTTTTATTAATTAAATTTTTTCGTGAAATGTAAGGAATTTAAAGAGATTTTTAGAAATGTCATGTTATCATAGAATATTAAAAAAAAACCAAAAGATTTTTTTAAGGAATTTTAAAGGATTTTATGGAAATTAAAAAGATTTTTATAAAGAATTTTCAAGGTTTTCGTCAAATTTAAAGAATTTAAAGAGATTTTTATATAATTTAAAAAATTTTCTAGAAATTTTAAGGCATCAAAAAATTTTTAAATGAATTTTAAGATATTTCAAAAGTTGTTTTTAGACATTTTAAACGTTGTCGTGAAATTTAAGGGATTTGAAAAGTTTCTAAAAGGAATTTTACGCGTTGTTATAATTAAAGAGGTTTCAAGAGATTTTTTTAATAAATTTTAAGGTATCAAAACATTTTTTAAATTAATTTAAGGGATTTCATGGAATTTTAAGAGATTTGAAAAATTTTTGAAAGGAATTTTAAAGGTTGTCGTGGAGATTCCTAATTCGACTTTTATCCCGGGTTTATTTCAATTCTCGGCTATTCCCTGGTTTTCCCAGTAGACACCCTGATTAAATAAAAAAAAGTTGGATTTATATGTATAAAGGTTTTAGAAAAAAGGAAAAAAGTATTCTTTAGATCGAAATTTTGAGTTGAAGTAAGGATTAAACTGAGAAATTAATTCAATTTAGATGATTTTAAATTGGTTACCATGACTAAGACCAGCTGTGGCTGGAACTGGACGATCACAAGGGCTGGCCTTCAGCCTACTGGCAAGTCCTCCACTGTTGTGCTTGTGATAATTGACGAGATCGGGGATGGAGCCACAACAATGCTTCTCTGACAAGTAAAATTCTCCTCTCGTGTTTTGTTTGATGTGGTAATGCTTAACATGAGGGTGCGGACTGAAAATTAATCACAGGGTAATTCATTAATTTAATAGTTTCCCAAACAAGTTTCCAATCCCTCGGTTCTCTAATTAATCCCTAATTACTAATTAAGGTGTTCCTAATTTTTGAGGATTTTTAATTTTAAACGCTTCCAAATTAAGGATTATTTGTAATATAAAATTAGTTCAGAAAAATGGGAGAGATTCAATTCGAAATTAAATAAAATGAACAGATTATAAATTATAAAACGGTTCAAATTTCCGTTTTTTAAGGGTTTCAAATTTAAAAGAATTTTAAAATTAGAAGCGTATAAAGTTCGGATGAATTGCAAAATTTTAAAGCATTTCAAATTGGGATTTTTCCTTTTAAATTAAAAAAAATTGGAAACACTTGGAATTTATATATTTAATTAAAACTACAGCGTTCTAATTTAATTATAGACATTTAATTTAGGCCTTTTCCAGTAAAATCTGAAATTTGTTTAATTTATATTCTACCAAAATAAATAAATAAATGCATAAATTTTAAAGCTGATCAAAGAGCAAGTTTTAATATAAGTTGAATAAACCACCCTGAATTCTGTATCCAGCTTTTATTGAAGTTTCGAGCCACTTGAAGAAGCGGAAAGCTCTGATTGCATTTGGAATTTGAGAAAATGTAATTAAAATGATAACTTTGGTGTTATCAGTGGTTGTTGATCAGTTTAATTGAGTTTCATGAGACAGAAGTTTAGAATTTTGTCAACTGTTTAGTTCAGGGCAGTAGAAGGTTTAAGGTAATTAACTCCTTGGGCAAGCGATTATTTGAAGAGCACCAAGCTTTCTGTTTAGTTTGCATCTTGCTAACACGCTACTTCTCTAATTAACATTTACGAGATTAATACTAAACGACATAAAGTTAGGGTGAGATTACTAAACTTGTGGCGTTGTCTGGGTAAAATTCCAATAAGTCCTGCAGGCAGGTTTCTCGTCGACAAACTCATTCGATTTTACTTCATGAAAGGATTTTTATTACTATTTGTTTAATCCTGATTACACTCCAGTGAACGCATCACGTAGAATGAGGAAAATAGGAAATGCTTGTCCATGCTTCAAACATAAAACGAGAGATCTGCTTTGTTTTAGATTGGAATTTTAATGAGTTTTCGCCATTTTATTTTTTAATATTTTAGCTTTTCAAACTTTTATGAATACGATATTTTAAAGTATTTAAATGTCTAAAGCGCCTCATTTCTAATGCGTTCCAATTTTACATGCAAACCAATTTTTAAAGCGTTCAAATTTGAATGCGTCCTAATTTTAAAAGCTTTCCAATTTTTTAAGTGTTCCAATTTTGAAAGCGTTCAAATTTTTGAAAGCGTCCCAAGTTTGAAAGCTTTCAATTTTTAAAGCGTCTAAATTTTGAAAGATTCCAATTTTGAAAGCATTCAAATTTTGAAAGATTCCAATTTTTAAAAGCCTTACAATTCTGAAAAGTCCCAATTTTGAATACGCTCAAGTTTAAATACACCCAAATTTTAAATGCGTCCCAATTTTTAAAGAGTTCTAATTTTTAAACTTCTCCAATTTTGTAAGCATCAAATTTCTGAAATACAGAAATTTAAGATACCTATAAAAATGTAAACACTTTAAAGACTTTTTTCAATGGCTTTTATCTGAAACTGAGCTTGATTTATACTCATCATTAATAACTCAGCTTCAAAACTAAAGCCCTTTACACCATGGAGTGATAAATAGAGAATTGTAGTCGGGAGTGAATAATGGAGACTAATTTGTAATTTTGTATAACGCCAAGGAATCAGTTACTCTGAATTATAAATTGTAAACTCTAAAGGAAAATCTAAACATTTCTCGAAGTTGGTCGTCCTAAATAAAAGCGTTTGAAATTAGAATTAGAAGAATTTTAGAAATATTTGAGATTTTTAAACATTCCTATTTTGAAAGTCTTGAAAATTTGGAATCCAAGTTTAAATCAGGACGAAAGATAATTTTAGAAGAATTTTAAATTTAGGAGACAAAGTAATCAGTAATTGTAAATTCTACATTCTAAATTATAGGAATTGTAATTCTAAATCGTAAATAATAAACTATAGAGGAACTGGAGATTAAAGACAATAAACTAGGAGTTAAAAATGGAAAAGGCAAACATTTGAAGTGTAGTTTCCTGATTCAATTATTCACTTCCAGTAGCAAGTCTCGTCTTAGGTTCTGGGTTGTTATTTGAGCTTGAAGAAACTTACATTTTCGTATAGAGAGAGAGTGTATAGAGGCCTTTGGTGGAGGAATTACGGACGACGAAACAACCCTCTTTCTCCTCCTGTTTCAGCAAAGACTCAGCTCGTTGCCGCGACATATCGCCCACATACCACCTGCAATGACAAAGAGAATTTTTAGAAACGTGTCAGGAGTACCTCGTTGCAAATTAACAAGCGTACAATTTCACAAAGGACTATGCTATCGTAGTGTATTATGAAAACGCTTAGTGAAACTTGGAGTGTTGGGAATATCAAGTACGAAATGTTGGTTTTTCCACAACAAGAATTTCGACAATTAGAAGTTATCCGGCAGTTAAAAGAAAGAAAAATACTCCACAAGTCCCCAGAAATCTTTTCATTCTCTTATTTTTTTATTTTTACCTATTTTTTTTTAACTTTCTATCTTTCTAATTAGAATTTTCCATCTGTTTTTAAACGCTTTAATTAAAAAGTTTTCCAATTCTCCAAGCTTAGAATTTAGAAGTTCCCTCAATAAATTATAAACATTTTGGATTAAAACGATCTAAAGTTCAGAAGCATTTTAAGTCGAAATAAGAAATGTGTATTCTCGATAAAAATTATAAACTAAAATTAAAACACTGGAAAATAATAAATTTATAATTATTAGTTGAATCTGTCCTGGTTCAAAGAAATATTTAAAAATAAAGAAACATTGTTTACTGAACCGTCTGGCTTGACTTTATAAACTTAATAAATTATTTATCCTTAATTGAAACAGAATGAACAAAAATCGTCATAAAATCTGTAAAAAAAAAAAAAAAAACCCAAAGAATAAGTGACCCAATTTTTTCTTTTGAAGAAAAGAGGAGGTGAGCTCTTCCATGAAATAAATCGCTTAACTTATTGTGCAATGATGTAAAAAAAGCGTTTAATCCTATATCCTCGCGCATCGCTTAGCATTACGAGATTGCTAATTTTCTCATTTTTCTTCCCTATCCTTTTCGCGACTTCTTCATTATTTAAATAGGTATCCTCGCTAATTTTCGCAACTCTATTTCGGACGATGAGAAACACCACAACACAGTAAATTTGCCAAGATATTTAATTATCGCGAGAAAGAAACTTTTGCCTATCTTTATTCCTCAGCAAGGAATTCTTATTATACTCACTCATATTTTTGCAGTCCAAGTAGTTCTTTTTCCTTCACGTAATTGCTTGGTATATATCCAATGGATCTGAGGAAAACAAAATACTGACAATGAGCTTTAAGCTTTTCCTGGTTAGAGAGAATACAATAACTGATTTAAGAAGGTAAATTAGTTTGGCTGAATACAAGAAAAGGAGACAAATCCGCTTTGCAGAGGACTCTATTTCATCAAAGGAACTTGGTTTTGTGATTCGCCACGAAATTAGTTTCTCAAGATCGCTTTGGAATTACTGTGAGAGTCTGCAAATTACAATAACATCACCGGTACTTCAAAACAACTTCTTGTAGAAATTTTCGTTTAGAGTAAAAAATTAGCACTCGAATAATAAAAATATAAATATAATTCAAAAAACCTTGTAGAATCTTTCAGTCAATTTTAGAACACTTTAAGTTTTATGTACTTTAACGTTACGTTCAAGTGCGGTTTTTGTACGCAAAAGTTTAATGAAAAATATTAAGAAAATTTTTTTTATGTATTTTAAGACTTAGTAATCACCCCTAACAAGTTTTATATCAATATCTTTTATAGCATGCTCAGAAAAAATTCCGTAAAATAGCCTTTTTTCGAGCGTTCAAAGTGGAATAGCCTCTTAAAAATTCTGAATTCATCTGGGATTTTTTCAGTTTTTCTTATAATATTACTAAACTTTACTTTTAAAACTCTATAAAAATTCTGAAACATTCATGAGTTTCCGTGTCTCTCCTAGAATATTCCAGAATATTATAAAATCTTCTGGAAGCTTTTGGAACCATCTAAATTTAAAAAAAATAGAGTTCTCAATATTTTTTGAAATTCTAGAAGAATCTATAGAACCTTATAGATCATTTAAAAAATTCATCTTACCCAGTTTCATCCTTGACTTTCCACCAATGCTCCTGAGAATCATCGAGAACTTCATACTCCTTCCCCTAAAAAAAAAATGTCAATTGAAAAATGGCAACTGTTCCCAGCTTTCTCTCTAACGAGGCAATAAAAAATGAGAAAAGCTTAGGCAATTTATCACTTTCAGTTCAAATTAAAAAGAGATTTAAGGCTGAATCCACCCGGATGTGGAAAATGTTTTGAGAGATGCTCAAGTGTCTAATTAATTGACGTAATTAGTGGTAGTTACCTTTACGAGAGACAAATCGCCGCCCTCGATGGCTCGAAATGGATAAAGCGCCACCACAACTTTCGTTCGCAGCATCAGTTTCTCCTGGAAGACAGTCAAGTTAGTTACTTCTGTAAATAACGAAACGCTAATAAATAATTAAAAATCCGAAGGCTCTCGAGGTCTTGAGTGCCCGAACTTTAAATCACGAAAGATAATTAGGATCCTGTCCCTTAAAGAGGATTTACGATCGCCACAAATTCGGATTAACGAGGATATTGAATACTTCTGGTCATTAAAAAGTTCATGAATTTCAATGGATTTTATGATTGCAGAACGACCTGCACAATTATCTGGGAAGTTAAAAACTCGTTTTGACGACTCAATTGTGTTTTCGACATTTATTGGACTCTAGATACTTTCGGATTAAAAACTGATTACAGAGGTGATAAATTATCGATGAGATTCATTAATTAATTTCATTCAGCTTTTATATCTGACATGACTCAATTTTGATAAAGAAATTCAATACTTGTTGAAAATAATATTTGTGCGATTTAATCATTGTGGGATTTTTTTCAAATTTATTAAAGGGCATGTGGTAATTACCAGAAAAGCAAATTTAGTTTCGCCAACTTTACGTTCGCAATAATAAATTTTTTTTCCTGAAACTAGGGCATTTACCACAAATATTGAATTTCCTTATCAAAATTGAATCATGTCAGATATAAAAACTGAATGAAATTAATTAATGAATGTCCTCGATAATCAATCCGAAAGTATTTAGAGTTGATAAAAAAAATTGAAAATATTATTTAAAAAAAAGTAAAAAAAAAATAAAATTAATAAAAATCTTGAAAATTAGAAAGCGACCGATTTTAGAAAATATACCCCAAAAAATTCAAAAATAAATAAATTTTTAATAGAATTTTTCCAAAGCTTTCAGAGGGGCGACTGGAAATTCTCGAAAAATAAAATTCACGCCACTGTAAAATTCCCGAATAAATAATTATCGAAAAATAAAATTCCCGGCATTATAAAATTGCCGACAATATAAAGTTCCCGACACTGGAAAATTTCCGACCGAAAATTGTCGACAATATAAAATTCAAGACACTGTAAAATTCCCGATACTAGAAAATTCCCGAAAAAATTATTTTAATAAATAAATAAATAATTTAAATAATAAAAAAATTTTTTAAAATTATTCTGTATTTTAAAAATATTTTTCAACCATTTTTAGATATCTTTTCGGGAATTTTATATTGTCGTCAATTTTTGGTCGGGAATTTTCCAGTGTTAGGAATTTTTAATTTCGGGAATTTTGTAAACTGTCGGGAATTTTATATTTCCGGCAATTTTATAATGCCGGGAATTTTAGTTTTCGGTATTTATTTATTCGGGAATTTTCAGTTGCCCCTTTCAGAAATAATAAACTACAAATAAAGAAAAACAATTTTAATTTATCTATTTCCAGAATCGAAAATCAGACGATCGAGTCAAAACATATAAAAACTTTTTATACCAGAGTTATAAAAATAAAGGGGATATAAAAAGATATTATTTTTCGTTCGGATGATCGTTTTACAGTGGGCGGCACTCAGAAATGGTACAAGTACTATAATCCTCTTTTCGTGTAAAGTTGAAAGTGCTCTCAATGCGAGCAAATGTAAATTGTGATGCTTTCGGTGGCGAAAACTTGGAGATATGAGAGTGAAGAAAGGAAGAGAGATATAAGTAACATGATAACATTATACCTTAGCTTTTGATGACGGTGTACCCGGTGTGCCGCCTGGCATTATGGGAGTGGATGGTGTTGCTGAAACGAAAAACAAATAATTTCCATTTAAATTCTAGCGTAATAAAAATTAATAAATAAAAAAATTTAGAAATAATTTACAATTTGAAACGTTTCGAAAAAAAGAAAGTATCTTAATTTCAATCAGAAATCAAAATACATGATAAAAAATGTGGGCGTAGTTTAGGATCTAGTTAAATAAAATAGGCGTGACGAGTGGGTGTAATTAAGAAAAATGGGCGTGGCCCACATCGTTGTAAAGGGGCGTGATGGCTTTAAATGGGTACATATAAAGAAAATGTGCCATAAAAAATATTGTCGTGGTTTAGGATCTGGTTAAATAAAATAAGCGTGGGCACTGGGCGTATTTAAGAAAAATGGGTGTGGGATACATTGTTGTAAAGGGGCGTGGTTGCTTTAAATGGGCGTATATAAAGAAAATGTCCAATAAAAAATATGAGCGCAACCTAGGGGTCTAGTTAAAGAAAGCATTCTTGGATTAGGGGGTGTGACTTAAAAAAGTAGGCGTAGTCAATGGGCGTATTTAAATAAAGAGTGGGCGTGGTCATGATTGTATATAAATGGATTTGTTCGTGATAAATAGGCGTTTGTAAGTAATATATGTGACGAATAATATGATCGATGGGCGTAACAAAGAAAAAATAGGCGTAGACTAAATTTTTACCGATAGGCGTGAACAAATAAGGTAGGCGTGGTTAAAAATGGGCGTGGTCAATGGTAAAGGGAGAAAATTATTTAAAAAGGGGTGGAAGCGAGATAATTTATAATATAGATATAGAGGAATACTTAAATATCTCCAAGTCAAAAACGTGTTGATAAATTATTAAATTCTCTACATTCTACCTTGCTACCAAGTCTCGTCTAAATACTATAAATTCTGAAGATTAACGAGTTTACTCAAGCACGATTTTCACATCATTTTATATAATCGTCAAAAGCTCCTTCCAAACTCTATAGACGTCAAGAGCCATGTTAAATCCATTCTAGATGAAATTCCCCAGCGTTTAAGCTCCTGGGTACACTATAGTAGTCTCGAAAATTTAGTGGATCTGTGTTGGACCTTTAATTCCTGGATTCCAAGTGACTTTTACCTGCTTTTACTTTTATTGCGACTCTGAGCGAATTTTATTAGACGAATGATTAATTATTTTTAATTTGAAATCTAATTAAAAATAGTATTTTATTTCTATATCGAGCGGATTTTTTAATTTTCTGCAATTTATAAAAAATTCGTAAATAAATAGTAATTGTCAATAAACGCTCTTTTTAGGAGAGAATTTATAATGTATATTTTTGCTAAATAAATACAGGAAATTTCCCGAAGACTGTTATTTATTTGGCAAATAACAATTTTCAACAAATACTGAGTACTTGAAAATGCTCAAAAATACAAAACTTTTAAAATTGAAAAAAAAAAAAAAAAAACGAAATTTCTCGGCGTACAAAATTTGAAACCAACCATTTTCGAATTATTGGAAATTGACTAAAATTCGAACCCTTTCCAAATTCTCTTATTCCTCTGCAATTTTTCAAAAATAATAAAACAATTTCTGATAATTTACCTTAATGTTTTCCAATCTTTTAAATCCAAACCACATCCCACTTTCTCCACCTCGAAAAAAAGCAAATTTTGTTTTTACACTTGTCCTTCACTTGAAAAAGGAGAATGCAAATAAAAGAGAGTCCACAGCCGGAATAAATCAGCGAGAGAGAAGGAAGAATTTGAGTTGCAAAAATCAGAACAATAAATCTGTTTCTACTTTGGGGCCAGCTATCTGACTTGAAACTGATTAATGGGTAGCGAGTCGAGGGTGGATAAAAAAAAATTGAAAGGATCAAGCACGTGTGAGGGCGCGTGCGTGCGCGCATATACGTTGGGACATTTTAGAGATTTAAGAGAGATTCTCTCCGGGCAAGAGAGGGGGCTGAGGTTGCATTGATTTTGTCTAGACAGGGTGGAGACGAGGAATATACTTTTCTCAAATCCTCAGCATTGATAAGAGAACCCTTCATGGTCTCAAATAAGCCTAGAAGTAGAACCTAGAGCCCAGAGCCTCGATATTTTTTTTTTCAAGAGCTTCCTCACCACCTATCACTCATCTCGAAAAAATATCGTGGTAGCAAAATGTTTAACAGGCTCTGTACTCTTTGCTCTGTACTCTGTGCTTTCAAACAATGAGGATGATCGATTAACAGGACCACTAAACTCAACAACTCGCTGACGAGTCATTTAACTCTGCTTAACGAGAGGAAAATTTCCAAAGGGAAATTTTATTAGTCCGAGAAATGTCCCTAGACATTGCCAACCTATTTCAGCGAAAAAAATAGGGACTAACGAGAGATACCGAAAATATTGAAAATTGTACAATTTTGAATTAAAAGCCTTAATAGTTGGAAATCATTTAAATTTTAAGTTTATCGAAGTTGAATAATTTAAACTTTAAAGAGAAGATTAAACAATTTTTATTTGGAATATGGCGAGAATTGAAAAATTTAGTCTTTTATTAATAAATTTCAAGATGAAAACCTTTATCTAAGGAAATTTATATTATGAAGGTTTAATAAAAATTGAATAATCATAATTGGAAGCATTTCAAGTCAAAATTTTGGGATTGAAAGCTTTCAACTATTAATTAATCATTTTTGATTGAAACTTTATAAATTGGACAATTTTTAATTAAAAGCGGTTCAGAATTGATTAAGGACTAATTAAAAACAGCGAAAAAATAAATATCGACTACAAAAATTTACGAAAAACAAAAATATCGAATTATAAACGACCGAATTTTGAAATTTCCGAAAGCAAAATTCACGGAAACATAAAATTTTCGAATTTTATTATTAAATATTTATTTAAATTTAAACAATTAATTAAATAATTAGGTAAACTAATTATTAAATATTTAAAACCTTTTTTGAAACATTTAGCACATTAGATTGTTGATAAAATCATTCATAATTATTTAGAGTATTTAATATTTAATAATTAATTTACCTAATTGTTTACCTAATAATTTTGAGTTAAAATATATCAAATTTTCGGGGAATTTAAATTTCGAAAATTTAAGAATTTGTGTATAATAATTTTTTATTTTTATAATTCTTTAATTTTACAATTATGAAATTATATAATTCGATAAATTTGGATTGCGGAAAGTAAATAAAAAATTATTGAATTACCCCAAATTCTTAAATTACAGAAATTTAAACTTGCTGAATTAGAAACTGCCGAAAGCGATTTTAATTTAAATAATTAGGCAGTATTAATTTCGGCAGTTTTATAGAAGTCGGCAAATTTAAATTTCGGGAATTTAATAATTAAATTTTAGGAGCTCCGGAATTATTACATTTTCCACAAGTGAAATTTCCGAAATTTGAATTTGTCGAATATTTATTTAAATTTGAATAATTAGGTAAACTAATTATTAAATATTGAAAATCTTTTTGAAGTATCTAGCACATCAGATTGTTAATAAAATAATTCATAATTATTTAGAATATTTAATAATTAATATACCTAATTGTTTACCTATGTGAATTATCTAAGAACTGTAAATTTTCGAAAATGGAATTTATCAAATTAAAAAAAAAACTAACATTATACATAAAAAGCAAAATTTCAAAGACCCAAAAAATGCAACATGTTTGAATTTAGATGACCAAAAATTGGAAGAAAAATTTTCAAAAATAATTGAAAAGCGCTAAAAGAAAAATAAAATATGCTAAAAATTGAAAAAAACGTCAAAAATGGATCAATTTAACGAATTTTTGAAATTTTAGTAATTTAGAAAATATTCTTTCAATATACCTTTCAAATTTCGAACCAGACCCTCTAAAAATTAAATTATTTACAATTCAATCATCGTAAAATAATTTAATAATAATAATTATTATAATATTCGGCTAATACACATTAATAATTGATCCTCCGTGATTAATAAGCGAAAGTAATATGTTTTCCATACGATAACTGAAATTAACACTTCATTCAATATTCGCTTTCCAGAACGAGAAGTAACGAGAGTAACAATCGACAATGGGCGATATAAAATCCGAGTTACGATTTTCAATTAGTAGAGTTAATTAAAACTGACTAAGGAAGAAGCTCACAAGTAACCCATTGTTAATTAAATCCGTAACAAGCTATCGTTGTTGTTTATTATTAATTAGAGCTTCTAGATATTGTGTACATTTGAATACGATCTAATATACGTTCCACTTTTACTTCGCCTTCGATTTAATGCAAAAAAAAAAAAAGAAAAAAAAAAAAATAGTTTTTATCAACTTAATTTGATATTAATTAATTCTTTATTTCTCAACTCTTTGTATATTAGAATTCCAAGAATTTCAAAACAATAGCCGAAGTAAATTACCAAAGTAAATTAATAAAAGTAAAATTAATAATAAAATTGAATTTTAAGATATCCAAATATTTTTTAAAAGGTTTTTACGGAATTTTAAAAGTTTTTTTTTTAAGGAATTTCAAAGAATTTCAAATTTCGTGTAATTTTAAGGGATATTAAAAGATTTCTAAGAATTTTAAGATGTTCATAAGCTCTAAAGAGGTTTAAGAACCAGTTTCAGGAATTTTTGAATTCCAGAAATGTTCAATTCAAAGAATTTATGAAAAAAAAAATTTTGTATTTTGAAAAAAAGGTGGGTAGACCGGGTCTCAATGGCCTCCATACAATCTCAGGTCTGGAATTCAAAGAATTTTAAGGAATTTTAAAGTTCCCTGTGGAATTGTAAAGGATTTTAAAAAAATTGTAAGAATTTTAAGAAATTTTGATTTTTTAAAGTGATTTTAGGGTATTTTAATGTTC
>JAUESH010000036.1:3255474-3267044 GCA_032275165.1 Synergus magnus
TCATTCATTCATTCATTCATTCATTCATTGATGCCATTTTGAATCGATTTGAAACTTTCGAGTAAATAGAACTCGTTTGGTGGTAATAGATTACTTAATGTTCGTTCCTTTGACAGTAAATGTGTCCCCGGCTTCGGAATGAGTTCAAAAAACTTTTCTCGTTTCTGACGTCGTCCAAGCACACTCGATGCAAATTAACAAAAAGATAGGAAACGACGTAGTTCTTTAGAGAAAAAAAAATTTTCAATAGGTACGACAAATTCTCAATGAAGTTTTATTCGACTTGGAGCGAGAAAAATACTCGTTCTCTCCCGTCTGAATATATTCCACTATTCCACTATTCTACGACTCCACACTTCTACAATTCTACATATATGAAAACTCCTCGCTCTTCTCTGCTGTCATCATAAAAAAAATTCTTCTTGATTAAAAACAAAATGCGGGAAAAAATTTCATGCCGAGGTTGTGTGAACTCGAGGGGACTCTAAATATCTCTTTACTTTGCTTTTACTCTTTATAGGAATCTCACTTCATTTTCCCTTTGACAATTTTACTGTAAATGGTTTTTCTAATTAGAAATTCTGTCTACAGTATTTGCTTGTTTTTCTTCTTTAAGGACTTTATGAAAATAGGGGACGATTAATAAATTCGAGAGAATTTTCCATTGTAAAATAGAGGATTAAAAAAAAAATTGAAATTAATTTTAAAAAACTTTTTGAAGAAATTATTCGATGGGACTAACCAATAATACCGAAAAAAATAAATAGCGAATACAGAAATTGATGAAAAGTGATATTACAGAATTATAAAACTAGGGACCTACTAAATTCTTCCAAATTTTTAAATTTCTGAAACTTAAATTTGTTGAATTATAAAATAGCCGAAAATTATTTTAGTTTAAAAAATTAATTAAATTAATCATTAAATATTTATGATAAATAATAATTTAATTAATTACATTGTTAGATTCAAATCTACGAACATAATACAAAACAATTTTAAATTTCGTGAATTTAAGAATTTTGAGGAATTTAATAAATTGTTATTTTTATAATTCTTTAATTGTACAATTCGGGAATTTTATACTTCCGTAAATTTTGTTTTCGGAAATTTCATAATTCTGTCATCTATAATTCGATATTTTTATTTTTCGTAAATTGGGAATTTGGAAGTTTTCAATCCTAAAATTTTTATTTGAAACACTTCCAATTTATGATTATTCAATTTTGATTAAACCTTCATAATTAAAATTTCCTTATATAAAGGTTTTTACCTTGAAATTTATTAATAATTATTAATAAAAGACTAAATTTATTCAATTCTCAATATATTTCCAAATAAAAATTATTTCATTTTCTTCTCTTTAAATTTTAAATTATTCAATTTTGATAAACTTAAAATTTAAATGATTTACAACTATTAAGGCTTTTAATTCGAAATTATACAGTTTTCAATAGTTGAAAATTAAATTAATCGATTTGTAACGTTACCAATTTGTTTAATAATTAAAATTTCTCAAGTATAAAGCTTTTCAATTCAAAATTCAAAATTTTTTACTTTATAAATTTTTCATCTAAAATTGCTTATTTAATTTCGAATGCTTTCAGGTCTAAATTCTTCAATTTTAATTCAATTAGGTATTCTAAAATTTTAAATAATCAATTCTCAATATATTTCCAAATAAAAATTGTTTCATTTTCTTCTCTTTAAATTTTAAATTATTCAATTTTGATAAACTTAAAATTTAAACGATTTCCAACTATTAAGGCTTTTAATTCGAAATTATACAGTTTTCAATAGTTGAAAATTAAATTATTCGATTTGTAACGTATCCAAATTATTTAATAATTAAAATTTCTCAACTATAAAGCTTTTCAAATCAATATTCAAAATTGTTCACTTTATAAATTTTCCATCTAAAATTACTTATAATATTTAATTTCGAATGCTTTCGGGTTTAAATTATTCAATTTGAAGCGCTTAAAAGTCTTACAACTTAAAATGATGCATTTTGAATTATATAATCCAAAATTTTTTGGATATTCAAAAACTTTAAATTAAAAGGCTTAAAAATGAACATTTAAAAAAAAAATAGTTGGACAATCTGAAATCTTTTGAAACGTACTAAATTCAACAGTTTTCTAAAGAATTTGAGAATTAAAAATACTTTACAGCTCGTTTATATTTTTTTTTATAATTAAGCCGAGCCCGATAAAAAATTTACAAAATTTGTAATTTCCAGAATACATTTTTTAGCGTCAGAAACTTAAAACTTTGGTATTGAAAAATGTATTTCAGCCTTCGCGATCATGAAATTCACTAACCAAAAGCTCTTTGGATTAAAAGCATTGAAATTTTAAAGCTTTAGTAATTAAAAGCTCGACAGGAACAACCTGCCGAGTTCGATTTATCGAAGTGCTTGAAAAATTGGAAAAAACTACTAAAGAATTATTCACGAGAAACCGTGGAGCTTTCAAGTTAATAAAGCTTTTAATTTACAAATTGAGAACGGTTTACAGTTTATGTATATTTATTATTTCCTATATTCGTTGAAATAATTAAAAAAATTAAAACACAACATTAAGAAGAAAGCCTTTCACGAAGCTTTTTTAACTTAAATTCTAATTCAAGCTTTATAAACGCTCGCTACTAAGCTTTTAATGAGATTCGTTAAAGGGTGTCTCGCAAATTAAGATATTTCTTTTAAACGGTTTATTTTCATTATTTGCATACTATTTTAATAATTTAAATTTTTATTTGCACATTTACGCGATATCTCAATACATTTTTTATCACATGTTCCACTCCAGATGTTTGACGTAAAATTTTTATTTTTACACCCATGAATATTAAACTCAGGATCTAGAGTTGAATTCGTAAAATGTAAAGGAAATAAAATTAAAGAGGAACAACCGGGATTTTAACGCTTGTGTATTTTAAATTAGGATCTAAACTTGCAAACTACCTTGTGAGACTTTCGGACATTATGATAATAATAATTTCGTTGACCTGACTCAAATTATCTTTGCGAAAGTTAAATTTAGAGGAAAAGTTTTGAAACTAAAGTTTCTAAACTTTTGGGTCAACTTTGACTTCAGATAACTTTAAAGAAGCTCTCAAATTCCAAAGATGAACTCTGGAAAGAGCGAAAAATGATTTATTTAGTCATTTTATAGAATAACGGTCAAACATTTATTTGAATGTCTAATGGGCTTTTTTTTTATTTTCCAATTCATCGATATTTATTCATTTTAATCCAAGCAGGATTTTTTCACTCTCTGCATTCAATAAATTTTTATTTTTCGTACACAAGTTCGTCCACTGGTTTCTGTTTAATTTACGAGAAGTGGTAAACCGAGTCACAAAAGCGTTTTTTCCCCAATAAATTCAGCTTAAAGTTGAAGCTTTATGAAGCTCCTGTCATAAAAAAAAAGTTTCATTCAATTTTATGATTGCCTTTAACTTAAAAAAGCTTTTAAACTTGAAAAGTACAAAATCTCGAATTAAATAATTCGAAATTAAATAATTTTTAATTAGTAAGCAAAATGGTTTGATTTAAAAAATCGTTCAAAATTACACACTTTGGATTTAGAAATTAAAAATTGCACAATTTCAAACTGAAAACTTTCATAGTTGGGAAATTTTAATTATGACACGTTACAAATCGAATAATTTAATTGTCAAATCTTGAAACTGGTATTATAATTAAAAATGAATAAATTCTAAATGAAAACTGCTTCAAAGCTCTTTCAACCAACTAACTTTTTCTTTTCAAAAATCTTGTAAATCACAACCCTATCGGTGAAATTTCAAAATATTCCAAAAGAAATCTCGCGATAACATTTTACGACGCTTAGAACTACCCCCAAAAAAAACTCTTGGCAAAAATCCATAAAAAAAAAACTATTTTTAAATGTAAATTGAATAATAACTCGTTTCTACATCATCGAATTTAAATTAAAAGTAATTATCTTACAAATACGACTTCATTTGGCACTCACCTGAATTTTAAAACAAAAGCCTCTTTAATTCGATAGGACAATTCTCGTTATTTTGATTATTTCTGCCGCCACCACTTTATCCATTTCCAATTTTCCGTGCTTTTCAATACAATAATTGAGGTTGCTATGGTTTTCCGCGTTCTCCTCTACATATCTCCATTTAGAGCTTTCAATAATGAGTCTAAATTTGTGTAGGAATTACTTACCGATATTGGACCGAGCTTGGGACGATTGAACGACCGGGTTATTGTTCGCCTCGGCGTTGTTCTGTTGTTGAACACGATCCGTTGTGATGTTAGCGGAGGTCATCAAATTTGATGACTTTGTGGACCAGTTACTACACGTGTCACAGCCCTCAGCAGATCGAGTGGACATCCGGCAGCAGCTCCAACGTCTTCCGGACCACAAACCAGTGTGATAACGACCACTGAGACTAGAATTCTCGTTGCACACTGAAATGAGAAAAGTTTTTTCATGAATGCTTTTGGGACCAGAACTAAAGCTTCAGCTAGACTCTAAAGCATCGCATTCGAAAACTAGGACGCTGATGGCTCAAAAATTTCCATACAAACGGGCCAAGCTCACTTCAACACTCAACCCTCATTCCCTCATCTTTACTTCAGTCAATAGAACTCAAATTTACTTTTTCTCACGTAGAACGATCTCGAGAAGAGTGATCGTGGCGAAAATGGGGCTGAAGGCAAATTGTGAACTTTTGCCGACATTTATCATTTTATCAAAGACTCTATTCTTTATCGAGGTATAAAGTAACTTCAAAGTTTTTGAAAATTTAAATTAGGGAGAATATTGTTGTAAAAGAAGTAATGAGAGATATTGAAGCAATCTTGGTGAATTTTAAATGAATTTAGAAATTATTTAATTCAAATTCTAAATTGTTGAATTTTAAATGCGTTGAATTTGCAGTTATTCAATTTATAGATATTTCAATTTTTTTTTTTTAATTTAAAATTATTTAATATTTTGAATATTTTCGTTTCAACTTGTTCAGTTTTTAATATTTCCAAATCAAAATTGTTTAATCTTCTCTTGTAAATTATTTAACTTCGTTAGTCATCTTTTAATGCTTTTATAAAAATATTTCGATTTGGAACGAATCCAGTTCAAATAATTAATTGCAAGTTTTCGAGAATGAATGTTTTTAAACATTTTTTATTTAAAAAGGAAATTTTCAAGATTAAATAACTTCTGTATTTAAAGACCCTGGAAATTAAATAATTTAAATATCCTCTAAATTGACTTGCAAATTGAAAAATTAGCAATTTTCAAATAATTCAAATTCAAAGTTTTGCAACGCAAAATTTTAAACAAAAACTTTCGGAATTAAAGAAATGTTAATTAAAAGCAATCCAAATTGCTCAATTTCTAATTGAAAACGTTCATAATTTAACAAATAAAAACATTAAGAAAAAAAATAGGTTAAAAATAATTTGTAAAAGCTTTTATAAGTACTTAAAAATGTCATTTATAAATAATAAAAACTGTTTCTATTTAAATGCCTCGCAGAA
This sequence comes from Synergus magnus, assembly GCA_032275165.1. Lineage (NCBI taxonomy): Eukaryota > Metazoa > Arthropoda > Insecta > Hymenoptera > Cynipidae > Synergus > Synergus magnus. The sequence goes on from JAUESH010000036.1 coordinate 3,261,002, forward strand.
TAAATTGGATCCTTCAATAATACATGAAAAGCAATTAGTGTTGGACAAGTCTAAAATTATAAAGTCCTGAAACTAAAGATTTAATATTTAATATTTCAGTAAAGCCCATTAAACTATAAAATTTCTATGGTTGGAAAATTTTATGATTTAAAGCCTAGATTATAAAAATAATAAAAAACTCCTCGCTTAGACGATTCAAAATTAAAAAAGAGAATTCTATAGAGTTTTACAGATGAGTGAATAAATTGGACGAAGATTAAATAAGAATATGACTTTTTAGATTAAAAATAAAATCTTTTGTATAAAGAGAATAAAATATTATTAAATGAAGACTTCAAGCATGAACTACAGAAAAAAAAAAACCTTTCAGTCCTGCATGAAACATTCATATCCATTCCTGCAGCAACTCTATTATATTTTTAACATGTAGTAACGTAGAAACTTTTATTCGACATTTTTCATCAAGAATTTATTCTACGTACACTTTAAGTTCAAAGAGAACTAATTTAATTTCAAGGCAATTGAATTTTATTTAAAAATACAAATTTGGAATTAATCTTAATTTAAAAAAGGGGGATTTGAATTTATAAGAGATCCAAATTTCTATTTTAAATAAACCGATGGAAAATTCTATTTTGTAAAAATTCCTAGCGTGAAGGAATTCAAGTTCGGAAGTAAATTTAATTAGAAAAGAAATTCCAGTTCCTTAATTATTCATGCTTCAAACTTTCGGCGTATTTACTCAGTCTTACGCACCAAAGCTTCTCTGGAATGCATTTCATCAAGAAAACAACACAAGCGTTGTTTAAAAACTACTTTTAATAAAAAAAATATGTTTACTAAATATCGAATTCTTTTGAATCTGTTTGAATTGCCATGAATCCTTTTTAATGCTTCTGAATTATTTTAAATCCTTCTGAATTCTTTTGTTTTTCCATACTCTCGGATTTAGATAAAATTATTTTCAATTCCTTTGAATTTTTTAAAATCCCTTTGAATAATCTCTAGTTTCTTAGAATGAATTTGAATTCTTCTAGAATATTCTAAATTCTTTTGAATTCGTCTATGTTCACCTCGAAATTCTCTACTTAATGTAGAGAATCTTCTGTACTTAATTTAGAGAAGATTCTCTATTTAATTTTGACACCAACCAGTCCGAACTGCTCGAATCCACTCGGTGCGTTCCTCTTCTCGACTTCCCAAAAGGTAAAGAGTATAATCCTGACCAGCCTCCCGATAGCCCACTTGAAACGGAAAGCCTGCTGGTACACCGCCACTTCCGGTTCCACTGGCGCTTGATACTGAATCACTTCCAGTAATCTCGTTGTTACCAATTCCAAGATTGGCTACCTCGACTACGTGGACATTTTCCACGGCTATTCTGCCTCGCTCCTTGCGTCTCTGTAATCAAAATCGATATTGCATTAGGCTTTAGGGAATAGCTAATAGCCAAAAGCTAATAGGCATATATCACATTACAAACTAGAACGTACATATTATTCAATTTCGAATTCAAATTGAACTTTATATCCTTAATTGTTTATTTTAATAAAAAATATATGTACAATTGTTTGAATAAAAAGTAGTAGCGTCGTAATTAAAAACTAATTAAAAACTAATAAAAAGTAAATTAAATTCGTATTTGTATTAAATATTAAAACTTTGGTCAATTTAACTGTAGAAAAAAATCCAAACGTGGAAATCTTAATTTCAAGCAATTCCAATTTGAAATTCAAATTAGAATAATAATAAAAACCTCTAAAAATGATTTCGGAGCTTAATGAAAAAAAAAAAGAGAGAGAAAATGGTTCAAATGGGTAGATTTTAGGTACCAGATGGTCGGTTTGTAAATTCTCTGAAATCTCGTTTGCATTAATAACTTGTGATCTAATTTTTTTTCCTGTCCGTTGTACGAGAGCCTGATAATTATATTGAGATTCGCCATTATAATATATTCTGCAAGCGACCCAATTTTGGTGCAGATAATTAACTCTTGATGTTTGCAATGTAGAATGTGGAATTTACAACAAGGAACCAATTAGAACAAAAATACCTCTAGGCGAAAATTTCGACGAGTACAGATAACAATAACCTTTTATTTTGCAATATTAATTAATTTCCACTAAAAATTAAATTTTGAGATAAAAAGAGAATTCAAAAGAGTTTGAAAACAATGAAGGCATTTATTATTGTTTGTAAAATGCAAATATGAAACCAAGTTAAATTTTAAGGTAGTCCTAATGACCTAATCATAATTTTAAATCTATAAAAGTTGAAAACAGTCCTAATTTGGAAAACACTTAACTTTAAAGCAGATCCAATTTTGAAAGCAATTTTAGTTATCCAAATAATATAAGAAAATATTTTAAGGGCCAATAAAATTAGGAGCCAATTCTATTTTTAAAAATTGCTAGAAACGATCCTAACTTGATCCTGATTTGGAAACGAATCCTAATTTACAAAAATATCGATTTCAAAGAGTATTTTAAACTTAGAAGTCGATTATATTCAAGCTACCTGGAATTCTAAGCCTCATTAAAACTGACACTAATTTTCAAAGCTAAATTCCAATTTTTCCGCCAACCCAATTTACCCCAGGAAATCGTTCTCGGTATTCAGAGACAATTAGAGCGAAACAAATTGTCGAAGTTGACAAGTACCTTAGTGCCACTCACCTCCAGCTTGTCTGGAGTTACAATTGTAGTGTAAATTAGAAACTATTTCGAAAGCTCCTGAAGAATGAATTCAAAAGTGGTGGGTGGAAATTGGAATTGAAAGTTTCTTCGAGCGTAGAACTTGCAACTAAGAGAGTAAGGAGTAAGGACTGAGTAGTAAGGACGGCTTGAAATGCTCCGTGGATAAGATAAGACGAGCTGTCTGCAACTACTTTTCCTCCCTTTCCAAAGTCCTCAAGACTCTCGACAGCCAGCGAAACAATACTTCCAATTAACTTCTGACTGATAACTCACTGTGGTTGAAAACGTCGATACGAGACCTTCTCGTCACCACCTCAATCTTAATTCTTCTTGAAACTTGGAACTTGGTACTTTCCACGCCCTATGTTTTCCAATGATCATAGAAGATAATGACCTAAATTATCCTGGAAGCATTGAACACTGAATGATCGTCCAACTTCCGAATTTAGTCGATCAATATTGGTTTGGCTTTCAAATTGGTTTTCCGAAATTTCGATAGAGAAAGTTTAACTTCCTGGGGTTTAAATTTTGAATTTGAAGGATACGCTCAATTTGGCAATAAACGAGATCGTTTACGTAACGAAATTTGGCAACAAAGGGAACTTGCGATTTTTAAAAACGAACTTACAAAGTGGGTCGAATTTAATTTACTAACCCGAAGGCAATCCATTTTTATTTTTAATTTGGATTTTATGCAAATTTAAAAGCCACCGAAAATTGATAGCAGGTCCTTTTCTGGAGGCCTTCCCAATTTTAAAGCTTTCAAAATTTAAAGGGAATTCTGATTTATAAAAATATCTTGATTTCAAAAGACTCGAAATTATTTAGAAGCCAACAAAATTTGAAAGCTATCCTAATATAGGAAAAAGCTAACTAATTTTTGCCTACCTAATTCCCGGTGATTTTACAGTTTTTTCTGGGTTGTAAATTTTAAATCTTTTTTTAATAAAAGCAGGAATAAAATAATTTTAAGGTTGTCAAAGATTCCAAACGATTTTTTAGAAATTTCAATAGTTATGGTAAGAATTTTAAAGAACACCAAGAGATTTTTTAGGGATTTGAAAAGTTTTTTTAAAAGAGTTTTAAAGGTTTTAGTGGAATTTTAAGATATCAAACGATTTTTTAAAAGGATTTTCAAGGTTTTCGTGAAATTTAATGAACGTAAAGAGATTTTGATAAATTTTAAAAGATTTCTAAAAATTTTAAGATACAATTTCAAAAGTTGTTATTAGAAATTTTAAATGTGGTGAAATTTAAGGGATTTCAAAAGAATATTATGAGTTTAAATGATTTCGAAAGATTTTTCAAGAATTTTAAAGGATTTCGTATAATTTTAATGGATTCGAAAAGATTTTTTTTTAGAAATTTGAAGGGATTTAGCTGAATTTTAAGATACCAAAAGATTTTTTTAATGAATTTTGAGGGATTTGAAAAGTTTTTTAAAGAGATTTCATGAAATTTGAAGAAATTGCAAAAGTGATCAACCCCTCGGGTTGATTTTTCATTCATTTGAATGAAAATATCACATTTTTTAAAATTTAAAACGAAATTTAGAAGCGCGATCGTCAATCTTTGAAGTGCAAAGAATGAAAAAATTCTTCCCTCGAACAGAAAGATTGATTCTGTGAATGTGAAAGCCAGAACGAAAATAATTCCACAATCCTTTATTCATTGAATCAATCTGAAATTGAGATTCGAACCAGAACTTGTTCATCCAGGTTGTGATCTCTTTTCGTTGAAGAGAAGTTTAAACGGGTGGTTTAAGTGAATCGATTATGTGCTGGGAGAAATGTCACGATGAGTTGAGGACTTAGTTTCTTAGTTAAAGGTGGAACACAGTTTTTGAAGTGTCTTCAACCCTCGGATTGGGTCTTCGAGGAAGACACACCCCACTGATTAGTCATGCACAATTTAAGGTGGCTTGATCCATCTCCGGTGAAATCACTTGGAAATGAAAAACGAGACTAAGGAAGGTTGTCAATCCAGAATTTCGAACTGAAATTAAATAAAAATAAATTTAGAATACTCAAAATTAAAAGCAAAAATAATTTTGAAGCAGTAACAATTTAAAATAGATTAAAATTGCAAAGCATTCCCAAAATTGGAAAAATATGAAAATTTAAAAACCTTCATTTTATAAAATACAAATTTAAATCTAATATTACTATGCAACCAATCTTACTTATTTTCTTTTTATTAATTATAATTAATTATAATTCCACTTTACCTTCCTTGCTCCACTTTCTCAATCCCTTCATATTTTTCAAAGGAATATAAAAATGTAAATAACAAGAGCAAAATAATTAAAAGTGAAGCCTTCGTCATTAACTAAAATTACGCCATTTTTCAATTAAAATTTCATCAAATGTAAAACACTAATAAAATATCAATACAAATATGGATAAAAATTTTAGGGTAATCCTAGTTTAGAATAATTTCAAATTTCGAGACCTTTAAAATTTGGAATGCTTAAAATTCTAGCGCTTTCAATTTTTGGCTACTATTAAATTTCGGACGCTTCTAAATTTGGTTTTCTATCAAATTAGAATATTCCTTGAAACTTAGAATGCCTTCCTTATTTAGATTTCTTTAATTATAAAAACCATAATCAAAATTTTAAGGCAATCCTAATAATTAAAATTTTAAATGCCTTCCTATTGAGACTTTAATTAATTTTCAGGAGCTTTCGAATTTTTTATTTTTCTAAAAACTGTCTTTAAATCAGGATCACTTTCAATTTCTTTCTTTTAAAGAAATTAAAATTTCAGAAAAATCCTTAATTTGCAGAAATCTCCAAATTTTAAAGCTCTGGATATTTAGAAGCAATCCAAGCTTTAAACTACACAAAATTTTAATACAATACTTTAAAAGCACTTAAAATTATAATATAAAAATCTCCAAAGATCAAACAATTTTTTTGCAATTCAAATTTAATTCAATTATTGAATCAAATGAAAATTTGAAATTATTATTTGGAAAGTCTTCGAAAAATTTAAAAGTTTTCGATATACAAAAGCAGTGCCAACGGGACAACTTTTTCCCGAATTAAAATACCTCTTTAAAATTTTGAAAACAAATTTGGAAGAGCAAATTTGAACAAAAATGGGGAATTTTCGAGAATTTTAATTTTCGGGAATTTAAAATTTAAAATTTTGCGAATTTGAAAATTCTTGTATTTTATATTTTCTAGAAATTGAATTTTGAGAATTTGAAATTTCGGTAATTTTCTACTTTCGCTAATAAGTATTTTCTGTAAAATTAAATTTCGTATTAAACTCTCTAAAATTGAATCAGTGGAAGTTCACTGATTCTCAGTGACTCTTTTCTCACGATTTTAATCAGTGAAA